>LUCH01005621.1:0-34843 GCA_013368495.1 Paragonimus heterotremus | reverse complement strand
CCTCAAAGCTCGTTCAGATTGTTGAAGAGTGAGGCTGCGTTAGTGTTGAAACAATACTGGGAAACACTTTCATTGCCTACAGTAAGCATTGTAAATGAGTCTACTTCAGGGGCTTAACCAAGTGAAAAGGTCTGAAGCACCATGTTAGAATGTGGTTTAAGACCGCTATCCCTCATTGGATCGATGGCGAGTCGGGCTATTGAATTCTTAGACTGGTATCGTCATTCGCATGAAAGTCGTGTGGGTATTCTCAGGGAATGCATTGGATTTTGTGATAGTATACAGTCGTATTTACTCAGACCTGACGTTTATTGGTATGTCCAAATGATACCTTATCCCAATAGGCAACTGTGAATGAATTGCATGTGTCTGTTCTATCATTACTTCTGTTAGAGAGGTTACTCGTAGTAATCAAAGCGCACATATCGAGGCTATGTACGCCGGTTGGGGTGATAATTTACGCTAGTGACTGTTAGATCAGCATGACCTGTGAATTGTGTTAGGAATCTCCACCGGTCTAGATCATACACTACTTAACTATAACAACATTGAAACTTTCCGAAGCAAGCTCTTTATGCTTAGTAATGTTCGTACGCCTGCGTTCGTCAACTATTTGAGCTTCAGAAGAAGGTTACAGGCATGTGCGTTTGCGTTGGTCGTTGGGTATCCTAACTGAGTCATCACTCTTGTTCTGACTGACTTGCTGCAACGTCGTTTATTTATCGAAGTCAGCTATCGCGTGAAGGTTTATCCACAATTGAAGCGGCAACAGAGTGTAGTTAGGGTCGGAGCTGCTTCGTAGTCTCTGAAGTCGCCCTGGGGAGATATCGGGATAACCTGATTGTTCAGAAAATATTAGAAATTCCTTTCTATCGGTTACCTTTGCTGATTCACCATCAGGAAGAATGTACACACGTGTTGATCAACACACAATTGTGTGGCGTGCTGGTGTTCGTATCTACAGTGTTTGTTTTTTACTGCCCGTCATAATAATTATCGTGGGTTTTTCCCTGTTTCTTTTCTTTCACTTTTGTCAGTTGTAAATGCGTGGTTGTCCTAAGTTTTGGTTAACCTGGTTGCTAATGTATGCGTGATTGACCATTGTTAACAGAAGATCAAATACTATTTGGGCCGACGAAATAAATCTGATCGTTGGCAAGCTTGCTGGATAGTGTTGAAGTAGCCTGGAGTTTTATCTGGTGTTATCAGCGTGGATACGGTCAACCGGTTATAGGAGAGATTGTCGCACACCCGGTTTGGTTCTTGATTTGGTTCCCATCGACTAGTCTAGAGAACGTACGGAGGTTCTTTACTCGTGCATTTACTGGTCTGGTTTCTTATTTTAGTGCAAATTATCCTATTAGAGACGTGCCAAAAATTATGCCTTCTTCCTTATCGGACTAAACTCGCGGGCATGAATATCAGTTTGTTTACGCGTACACGCTCGACACTGAAGACGAATGTTAATTATTTTTTTAACGCTCAGTGATTTACTGAACGGTAGTCTTGTTTTATGATAATAAGAGTGTATATTGTTATCAGACCTAAACTTATCTCCTACCATTGTATAGGTCTGTTACAATTTCCATACCTGATATTTTAGTAGAGTTACGTTACCTGAGGTAGCTCAAGTCTAAACTGAACAATACGCACGTTTCACCGCAGCGTTCACTTACAGATGGAGCTTTCAGTCAAACCCTTTTGAAAAGTCGCACCAGACTGAAGGTTCGGTCTGGTTGAACCTCTTCAGGTGTGCACGCCAGTACCAGGACCTGACTTTGATCTCCGGTCCACATTTTCGTAAGGCAACCATGTTAACCATTGTTGCAATGAGCTCACAGTGGGTACGATTGACTTTTGGAAACTGAATTCCTCGTAACATTCGCTAGGGAATAATGTTCAGGTTACCTGATTTTTTCTAACGGCGATGGTTATTAACTCTCGACAAGAACAAACCTCGAGTCCGGTGCCTCTTTACTGATGGGACTGGCTGAAGAGTCTTTGTGAATGTGGAGGGTGTGATCAATTGTGAGTGAGGTTCGACCTTAAATCAGTCAATGCTCCGACTACTAATCGATAAGGTAGTACATTAAGCAAGTTGGTTAATGGCCATGCACCTGTTCCCTTGTGTTCTTCGAAACACCTACCCCTCTCCAGTTCAGTGGATAGGTGCTGTCAAAATAAGCGTAATCCGATCGTATGACCTCATTCTGTGCACACAGCAGAATTGCTACTACCATGTCTTGTTTATCGTTATTTTGCCAGCACTTTTGCAGAATCTAGTTCACATGAAATAACAGCATCTCCGAGAAGTTCGTTCAATTTTCACTGGTTTTCTCTATCAGTTTTTTTGGGTTGCGCGATTATCCATTATCTGGCAAACTTGTGGCGATTAGCGAAGAATCGTCATTTTTTGCAAGCCAAACACCACTCATATTTGGGTGCAGCTGTCTTATAATAATAGGTTGGGTTGGCCAACTTGAAAAAAGCACTACAATCGAAGTTCGTTCATCTTAGAGTTTACCAGCTATGTATGTCTCTCCCCAGATCAAGAACCGACCTCCGAGTTTCCTGCTTGTGGGACGAGCTAACTGAGCACTGCTCAGTTGACCTCGTAGAAACCACAGCCAAATGATCCCACCTGAACGTGAATCAGCCATCGCTATTGAGTACTATCCAGGTTGCCTAGTTATGTCTGCAGCATGTCTACAGCTACTGTTTTCTGAATTTCCATCAGTGAACTTGTGATTGGGACTCACTCACAGGTAACTGCAACTAGACGGTTACAAATTAATCAGTTCTACCTACTGTCAAAGTTACATGGTAGTGACCTACTCACCCACCTCTGAACTGAAAAACCAGGGTGCAAAATACGACCGGACAGGTTTGTGAGCCTCCCATCAAACGTAAACCTTCAAGCTGATGCTTCTTTCTAAAGTGCACCAACAGAAAATTTCATCCGAGACGTTAGCATAATCGCTTGTCATATACAGTAGTTATGTACACTTCCTGTTTGCAGTCGAACTCATGTTTGAACATACTGTCGGGAAGTTTGACTCCTATGCACACTAACAGTTTTGTATAGTTTTTGTTCCCCTAATAACAAAACGTTGGCTTTTTGTTGTCAGTTAGTGGCTAACGGCCAAGGACCACATAGATGGACACTTCTGTTCTGATTGGCACAATCAACCTACATCAGGCTTTTTAACTTGACATGAAAGTGTGTACTGACTGTAGGCTATTTGCCGTTAACAGTCAGTTTGAAAGGACCTCATAACCGGACAGGGAATGTGACCCAATTAGCGAGCAGATAAGACAATTAGTAGTATGAAACATTGACTGTGGTTACGTTAGGCACACCAAGTGAACGTCAGTTTTTTCAACTGGGCCTGATATACATGAGTTTGTATCGTGTGTAATGGTCGATTTAGCCGGTCAAAAAGCATGTTTTTAACAACAAAAATTGTATTCCTTGCGTAGCACCTTGTACAGTAGTTTATCTCGAGATGTCTAACGTCATATAAATCTTTTTTTTCTGCCCATGACAGTCGGTATTGTCAGTTCCATGCGTCTTTTAATAAGTTCTGCAAGATAAACGTATTTTTCGAAAGTCCGCCTTAAAATGACACCTACTTGTTAACAACACGTATTGGATCACGTGGGTTTACTGCCCACTGTACAGTCGACCGGGCGATTCTTATCAGCTTATCTTACCCCAGAGAAGTGGATGACACAGATTGTGCACTGTGTCCGAACAGTCTGGAGCAAGCACCGGGACAATGAAACGGAAAAACGTTAACATCGTCACCGTTCTGGGTAAAGTTGCATGTATCAGCAACCACTGTCTGGCCAGGCAACTTAGCACATTCCTGACGTGAATTTAATGGGACTTAGTTATTACAAAGCGAAAGAGTTGACGAACAGGACAGATTAACAAGATAATAGAAGCCTTATCATTTTATATGCTTCCAAATTTAGTAAAACTGAGAGTGGATATAATTGAACGGGTCTGATCAAACGCCTGAGAGAACTGCGCAACAAACACACAGCATTTGGTGGTCTATCGTTTCACTCAGCAATGCTTATAACCCACGAACTGTCTGATCGGCCGCTTTCGAAAAACAACCTTATACTTGACTTTCGTTCTTGTTAGGGTCCGTTACTAGTGAACATCGATCACGCTCTCTTGAGGCAACCATGTTGACCACTGCTCCACTTACCTCATTAGGCTCGATTGAACCATCATATATACTACTGACGGACTTTAACAAGAGCGAACCGTGAGTCTAATGCTTATTTTAGAAAGGCGCTAACTGGAATGTCTATTGAAACACGAAGGCTACAATCAGTTATAGGTAATGTCCAGTTTATACAAAACCAAATTCCCCCATTACCCATCAGTGATTATGTCAATCAGCATTGGTCACCAAACTACTTTAGAAGTTCTCAACCGAATAAGTAGGGTAACAAACTTATCTACAAAGGTGTATATACAATCCGATATATGAAAGCCAATTATATGAGTGATCGTGGGTAACACAACTGGTTTCGTTCATCCTCATCTGTAGATAGATTGCGATTACACAATGTTTGATAAACTCCCCAATGAAGATATACTGAAACTGCCCGAGATCGGCTGTGTGGAATGTTTCTAAATCTGGGGACCGACTATATGTTACATTTGCGTCGTAGTAGGATCAAACTTACACAGGAAAATGTACAACCGGATTGTGACACACGGTTTTATTTGTTTATTTACTACTTGTAAAGGAACCTTTTTATCAAAGCCTTCAGATGTAGCCGTACTTAAGGTGTAACACTTTTTCAGTCTCCTAATGAATGCGACTTTTCACAAGCTTAAATGTTCGACGATATGAGAACAGGAAAGTTCAGCGACTACAACTGATTCTGATGAGGGAATGCTATCGGCTTGCCCAGAGTAGAAGCAGACAGACTATCTGTCCTTCACCAACATGCATATTTAAAGCGGGTCTTATTTTCACAGCAAACAGCGATGAAAGTCCTTAGTTAAACCCACTGATTATGTTAACAATTTTCGTATTTGTCGAGTAACAGTTGTGCCCTGGGTCGCGTCTATGTATTCATATTTCATGGACTGCACGGACAGAGTGACAATATGTTGGCTGACATAACGTGACTACACGTAGGTGACGAAGGTCCAGCTTCGGGATTTAATGGACCTCCAGAAATGAGATGAAAATCTGCTTCATTACTAGCATACATACAAGATTAAAAGAGTCGTTTAGCTGAAGTAGGGGAGAATGAGAAACAACTCAATTTTGTCTTAGGTGTGGTAAGTCACCTTTTGAAGGTTGCGGATAAGACAACCGATGTAATCAATCCAAGTCCAAGAACATATTAATTCGGACTGGATCAACAGGCCATCACTTTTCCCTATGAATTCTTTAGCTGGTGATGATTAAGTATAAAGATGGAAGTGTCTGGTACGCACGGAATCTGGTCAGATTGCTCATATAATGCACCGACTGAAAAACTATCATCTGCAGAATACTCTAATTTCCTATATTTTGCGTATGCAGTCTTGTTCCCACGCCGTGGTAACCCCACCTTTTCCACAGTTAGATCGCAGGGCAATTTTATCTGTTTGTGTTTTCTATTCGCAAACAAGGCTGTAGTTGCGCCGTCTTGTCCACTACACAGAACTCAAAGTAAACGCTTCTCTCTTGTTCCTTGGGCTCTTTCAAACTGGTCTCCAAGTATTTTTTGTAACACTTCTGTGAACTGGATTGTGGTCACAACGAATTTTTCACCGGTCGCTAAGACTGGCTTTGGATTGTGACGGATATGACACACCTTGTAATGTTTGCTTCGAGACAGTGAAACAACTTGAAATTAATAAATCTGAATGATGTTGTGATCGGACAAAATTTGCTGTGCAATAGATAGTTTGAAGTAAGTTAAACGTTACCAGCCGTGGCAAAATAATATTCTGCATCAGTTTAGTTTTCCAATCCTGGTCAGATTTTCTGCAATGACGTCCAACAAGAGCCTCGAAAATTTGAATCTGGATGACCAAATTATGGTCTGGTTCATAGGCTCAATTACTGTAGTGGCACTTAGCGGCAGGTACTCCAAACGCATCACCAAAAAAACATCGCAAAGACACTGTTCTTAACGAAAAGAAGCTCTCTTTGTTCTTTAGCACCAGTCGACGGTTCAGATCTGCTAATTATCTCTGAAAATGTTGGTGTTCATCCAGGAGCTCTCTGAGTCACATCGATAGATTGACAAATCTTCGCCACTGACACCTCAATGACATCTTGGAATTTAGTATTTTCCAGTTCTCCCCTGAACCAGTTTCCAAACATTTGTGTTGCCAGAAATCAAGATAACTAGGTATAGTAAGAGTTTTCTATCACTGTTGCTTCTAACCCTCTCACCCCACTGAGAGCCTTGGAATATAGGCTGCCTCACCAACATTGAAAACACCTTTGTCGGCATATTTGCTGACAAACATTAGTTGAATACGTCCAGTTCAGTCTGTAGAACGGTACATCGTTCACTACGGATCTGAAAATGTATGAGTATCTTGACAGCTTTCTTAAGTGAAGTCAGATCACGCTTACTCTGTTGACTACAGAGTCAACCTAGGTAGTATTTCTATTTTAAGAGCTGTGTCTCGCTAAAAATCACATTTTCGTGCAAAATTTCACTGTATTTAACCAACATGAAGTTAAATAAATCAAACATCGATCAGCGCATCTTCTTAACTTTCGAGAATATTCGACTTCGTCGTGTTTATATGACTATCTGGAACTTATAAACTCGTGGTTTTAGGTGGTGTATTTCTGCGCTGTTCTTCTGGAAACATCCTTAGATGTTGTAACTAATCACGATGTAGCTTGACCTTCACCTGGCCAGCTTAACCCTAGGAACTCTAGCTTGTTGAAGTTAATCACAATTCACAACCGATTACTTCTATCACCTGCCTTTAGAAGTTTCGATCGACCCCTTTCAAGCAATTACTATAGACGCGTTTCGTGCTTCTTAGAGTCCGCTTGTAATGCACGTCCTTGATACTGCCCTGATTTGAACTTCGGCCATGCTTCCAAGAGGCAATTGTGTTGACCACTGCGCCATTGACCTCACAGTAGACAACTGAATTATCATGTATAAACACCCGACCGTATTCGCTTGTCAGTGATGCTCAGATTACTCGATCACCTCATATGAACTTCTTTTCGAAAAGGGACTGCGAAAGCCAAAATCAGTTATAAAGGATCTTCAACTTAAAGCAACTTAAAACTTAGAATTTATTCACATGGTCACTCTTACGTCCGTTGTAGTTCAACTTAAACCCTACTGCAGTCACTATCGTTGGTAAGTTTGTTTCCTATTTGCCCCAATTCAATCAGGTGGAGTTTCGCTTATGGCACCAGGGATCAGCGATTAACCCGTTTGACGTTGAATTGCCGGCTCGGGATCGACTTGAAAGGAACACGCCTGATGCTCACAACTTGCTGCGCTCTAACGTAACACTAACCGAGCTCACGGGGTACAGAATGGAAACAGTTTATCAAGCTACACCAGTGACACTGTGTGACGGCCTACTTCCCTCTGACAGACCCTTGCTGTCACTGAGGTGAGCAAGCAGTTGTGCCAACACTTGGAGTAGATATGATCGTTAATATCGGTTTACATGCTCGATCATAGTCAGACTGCTCGACGCAATTACCTTAGTAGAAAAAGCCATTGCCATTTGACTACTCTGAAATAACAGCATATGCTTCCGTTGCAATGAGGGCCTATCGACTAGTTTGGAACAAGATAGAGGAAAAATAGGACAAAGCTTATAAGAAAGAGGCTGGATAAGATGTCAGTATAAAAAAGCCGAACCGGTATGAATGCGTGTGAATCGGTCATTCACAAGTTGGCAAGCCATGTAAACTCCGCACAACATCTGGGATCAGTTTGTCGACTGAGAGTACGATCAGTATCATCACGAAACTATGGTGGACGTTCGTTTATATACCAGGGTTGCAGATGCCAATACACTGAAATAAGCATCTTCCAGCCACGTCATAATATTTCATCACCCTGTGGAGGTAGCAGCTGACTAGCTACCGTTGAGTGTCCAAGAAATGTTGAGGGCTGGGTAATGTCCAATTAATGATCAGTAGCCAGAGATTTGGTTCGTTTTAAGTTGAACATCACCCACAACTGATCGCAGCTGTCGCATTCCCATAGACTATCCAGTCGGCCCCTTTCGAAAGGAAGCACTAGACTCGAGTTTCGCTCTCATTCGAGCTCGTCACTAGTTCATATCCTTGCCACTGCTGGGACTAGAACTCCGGCCACGCTGTTCATGAGGCAATCGTGTCTAACACTGCGCCATTGACCTCACGTTAGCAAGCACGACCGGATTATCATATGTGAACACTCAACCACTTTCGCTTGTGAGTAATGATCAGGTTGCCGGATCGTCTCGATAGGAGACACAGTTACTGTCTGTTAACTCCAATCAGTAACCCCGCGACTAGGACTTCCTAGACAGGTCGAAATCTCCGATTTCATTAAACCTGGTAGGCGATATTTTAGATTACTGATCAGTAGTCGGGCATTTGGTTTATTTCAAGTTGAACATCACTCATAATTGATCACAGCCTTCGATGGTGATGTTCAACTTGAAATGTGCAATTTGTTAAATCTATCATGGTTCTGTCTTTTTCAGAATCAGCAGATCCTTAATATTCAAGTGAGGATACCGACCTACGTAACGTTCATATAACAGCAAGACCGGAAGTTCAAGATATTGAATGAGTAGCTAACACGAACAAACAAACTTAAACTAATTACACATGTTTTATCTGCACGGTGGCTAAGATTTACTCGTGATTGAACAAACTACGGTGTAGCGCATGTTAACTTGTCAAGAACAGTTGTCATCACATCTGAGTATATGTGACTGAACTGTCCGTCACTCAGCCGCTATGGTAAAAGGAACTCTGTTAACACAAACCTGCCAAGCCACTTATTAATAAAACTGAAGGCAGGCAAAGGTGTTGCAAAGCTGTTTTGTTATATATATATATATATATATATATATATATATATATATAATTTCGCAAGATACTGGAATCCGTAGTTGCTAACATGACTGCGATTGAAGTCCGTAGATCAATACGGCTGTGAACAACACTTAGTGGAACAGTGCAGAAAATCATTCGATCTCAAGATGATAACATTATACTCTTACAAGACAATGCGACATAAGTAGTGCGTGTCTAATGGTTAAACTTCTTCGGAAGCACACGGCAGGCTTCGTGGTTGCTATCATTTATCAAGCATATGCACGCGGTGATCGTCTATCACTGATCCCATTATATGAACGTCCGATGCTAGAAGTGACCGAGGTGCTTAAGTATCACATTGTAAGCTTAAGTAAGAAGACGTACAATCCCATGCTGTATATGTAGCCCGTTCCGTACGCCATCACTGGTTTATCGCTTTGACATTTCTACTGTCATATCCCGACCACTAGAGCCGTCGGTAATACGACGACAGATTTTCAATGCCTTACACAATGTGTCACACCCAGGAAATCGTGCCACAGTACGAGAAATTGCTGATCACTTTCTATGATTTAATATGCACAAAAGATTTTCATCGGTTGTCAACGTTCTATAGTAATTCGATATATGCATTCTACCCTAGGAACTTTCACCACACCCGATTCACGTTTTGCCCATGTACACGTCGATAATGTTGATCCGTTGATTATATTTAATGGCAATTCTTACATTCGCACTTGTGTGGATCGTTTAACCGGTTGGCCTGAGGCAATTCCCATTACGGATACCACTGCTGCCAACGTCGCGCGTGCCTTTGTTACACGATGAATCTAGAATTTCGGAGTGTCGTTCACACTTGCTGTCAATCGAGGTTCATATTTCGAATCCAAATTATTTCAACATCTTACAGAACTCCTGTGCTGTAAACATAACCGTACTACTGCGTATCATCCAATGCCAAATGGTCTTGTTGAACGCCCTCACAGACATCTAAAAACTACCGTTATAGCTCATAAATGTCGTACGGATTGGTCTGAAATACTCCCGCTTATTTCATTGGGTCTCCGCACAATGTTCCGGTCTACTATCCACTTTTCTCTAACAGCACTAGTTTGGGGACCACACTACGTGCTCCAGGGCAATTTTTCGTCCCGAATCCCAATAAGCTTTACGATCAAGTCATGAAAAAGCTTCCACATAGTGCATCACCATCAGTCGACACACACTCCTATGTTCCTCCACAATTATCCGACTGTACACACGTATTTATCTATCGTGATCGGATGAGGAAATCCTTACAACTACCGTACAATTGTCCATTTCTCGTCATCTCCCGGCACGTTATACAATTTCCAAACAGAACTCAAACCATCTCAGTTGGCCGTTTAGAACGAGCATAGAGTGATTCGACGAAATACACAACCTCAAATTTACCATATGATACCACTAACGACCTGCCCAAGATATTGCCCCCCACAAACACCACATCTACGAGAACTGCAGGTGCCACTAGTACACCACCAGTAGGCAAGACCCGTTTGGACGGACAAGTTCATTGGACGAACAGCTACACCGCTTGCTTCATACAACCAAAGCCCAATTTCCGCGAATTTTCCACGGCAAATTAACCATTGGTGGAAATATCTGTAGGTGTCCTCTTGACTGAACACTTATAACTGACACACTTTTGACACACTTTTGTCCCCGTCTACACTAATAACCACTATGATACGTCGTTGATACGTCAGCGCAGCCGGACGTCTTATGGCCTTTTACCGTACAATCCGAACTGTAAAGTGATCTCCATAGACAGCCGTGTTCATTCCTTGTAGACCCGACACTGCTGACAAGTCCACCTCTCCTCTCCAGATTCCCGTGGAATTCATAAGTCGATTTTTGCAAACAGCTGTTTTCGGTAATCCTCATCAGGCTCTTGCGATTACATACATAAGGTAAATGTGTGTTATATATGGGATTTATAGCGTGTCAAATAGGTCGTCAAAAGAAACAAAAAATCACAGGAGTGGTGCGAATTACAGCCTACTGGGGGAGTGTTAGGGAATGTGTAAGGGTGTTACACGTGCCTGTCATAAGACATGCGTTCGTCAGTGTCGAGTGGTTCACGCTTGCTCGGATTTCATGTGGATGTGGATTGATTGGCCAGGGGAGGTGAAGAGTTTGTACGAAGTGCTTTTGGGCACATAGGTAGAGGTTATGGAGTCTGATAGCAATATCCTCGGCCATTGATAACAATCGCACTCTGACAGCTCTGGAGCAGGATTGACGAACCTTGTAGATGACTCAGAACGCTTCATCCGGATTTGTTTGATGACCAGTGCTAAGTAAGTGGAAGCCAATCGCATTAGAAATAAGCTTTCTCGAACTCTTTTGAAGTCATTTCGGTAGGTGTTCACGAATCCTCTCCGATAGCCGCCTTGTGGTCCTCCCAACTTAACCTACTTGACAACAACAGGTGGGTCAGTAGATATCGGAAGAGGAAGAGAACTTGGGCCAACTGTCCTTATGGCGTGACACGAATGCTAGGCTGATGTCCAGCTCTTCCGACACTGTTGGTGTCTGTAACATGCTGTCTCGCACTCACCTACCCCCAAATATACAATATCCCGCTCATGGTTTAAGGCTGTCATTGATCACGAACACTCTCAAACCAAATAGCCATCGCACCTTTTTACACGTGTTCAGGTTCTGAGATGTCTGAAACAGGAATGACACAAAACATCGTGCCCGGATTCGGTGACACGAGTTACGCGGTACACAGTCGCACCAAGAGGACTGTTTTCAAGGCTTGTACAGTTTCATACAGCAAAAGAATTACAAGTCAACGAACACTCTCATATCAACCCCATCCCTCTGTCACATCTCGAACGCTTCCATTCGTTCAATCAGTGATCCACTATAATCATTTCTACAGTGCTATTAGAATTTCGATAAATCCAAACATTTTTTTCATCTAGTTTGTTATTCGCTTATATATGATGAACTGCTATTTACGTGTTATATACATATACTTTTATTGGCGATATTGTCTTTTGATTATAGGTAACTTTCGCGCCAATGCTTACTGCCTTGCGCGCTCGATTTCATTTTCAACTTCCTGATGATAATGTTTTTTACAAAGTGGTTCTGCTCTGTGGGTTCTAAGCGTAGCTAGTTACCAGGGCAACTGTCGAATGTTTATACGGTCCTCTACTTCCACGAAGAACATTAACAGAGAATACCGTTAGTGTCCATGGTACGGGGTGTACTTCTTAAGGAGGAAACTAACACATACCATAATTATACCTCCATATTAAACAACCTAACAAAGTGGACACGCTATTTTGTGAGCCGCTTGTGAATAGTAAAGGTGACTTGTAAGACAACAGTTTAATTTGACAATTATAACAAACAATTGAAACAATCATTAAAATTGAGAGAATCCAAAAATCCACGAAAATTCAGAAACTGGTCTACTATCCACGTTTCTTTCATTTCTGGAAGAAAATCGGTACATTATAATATTATTTAATTTTTTTGCGGTGTCTTCTCGTATTATCTACAAAAGTTCAATCATTTTTGTAATCAATTTTGGTTTGTTTCATACAACAAACAAAGTTCGATTTTCTGCCTGCCATCCCTCACATGACCGGAACACACCTTGAAACCCCCGTCTTTTTGGTCAGTTTACAGGATTTGTAACTAATTTCAGACATTGAAACGAAGCTGTATAGAACGGAAGTGAGATTAACAGTGTGAGTGGAGAAAAACAAAGATGAATGTTGACAACACTAACAAAATGACAGCGTTTAAGATGGCTGGAGTGATCGGTAAAATAATTTGGCATTATGTTTCTTATGCAGGAGGGATCTAACGTGCTGGGATGAAATGTTCGGCGTACTTGCTTAGACAGACGGGACGTTCACCCACTATTATTAAGCCGCCATGAAAATCCTAGAACTCTCGTGGAGAATGTTCTTTGTCGTTGGGCGTTACTGTTTGGGGGAAGCAGTGTACTATAATAACTGCTTTTTTAGGTGGGTGCTTTTCACATGATTCTATGTTCCGGTTCGCAGTTTTACCACACCTTACAAGTCTTTGATACACTACTGAAATTGTTCAGTCGCATACATCTGAACTTGATGGAAGAAAACGGTCAGTAATCCCATCAGGTCATGGACATTTTGTTTCAAAAAAGCCATCCATTTGAACATAGTGAGCTGCTAGTACTGTCGCCAGATGCTTCTCTTTTTAAGGGCAACCGTTTTGGTCCATAAAACATACCTATGCCTCATTGTCAGTCATCGTTTCTCGACAGTTCGGCGTAGATTTGATCTTCATTTTATCATGTGAGATCCATTCGGTATCTCAACATTGGACCTGCTCAGTTATGGTCGTGATCAGCTAAAGGTATAACCATTTTAGTGGACGGTTATAGACGTACATCGATCTACACTCTCAGCGGCAAAAATGACGCATCTTTTCTTAATCGTAAGCCACAACCATTTTAGTTATGATCTGCTGTTCTCGATACAACCATTTTTTCGCGTTCTGCTTGAGAGTTGAGTTTCTCCAAACAACTGTAAGGAGTATTGGTCGTTACGCTCCTCCTCAGTTTGTGTTTTACACCATCAGTATCAGGATAAAGTTTTAACTATTGTCTCACTGTTGACCGGGAAAGCACCTTCATCAAATTAGTGTCTAAGTTTATCCTTTAGAAACATCGTGAGTGTCTGGAATACAGTCTTTCGTACAGCCCTGTGAACACCTGGGATATCTCACTCCATATCGACTCTAACTGTGACGTCCTCGAGAGAAAGCAATGGGACATTAGGTTATGATACGTGAATGCACAGCGTATATTACAGATGCTTCTTTCAAGTACAAAAAATGACTGTTTATTTTGCCACATAATATGCTTGATTCTTAAGGTTTTGTCACGCTACCGGGGTTGCACTGAGACTCGTGTTAACCCTACACAGCAGAAGAAGAAACTATCGAGAACATACCGAATGTATAGATAAAAGTGTGGCATTTCCAAATAAGTATTTGGTTGGACTGCTCACTTTTTGTGTTCAAAGCACACCTATCTCCAAAAAATTGATCAACTGTTGGATTTCTTTCAACTAACATGCTTTTGAGCAAATTATAACAAGGCGATGTGATACACCGACCAAGTTGGCGATGCATATCGATTTGGTAATGAGCTATCTGTTGATATTACTTCGTTTTGTTCGTGAAAAAAATGAATTTACCAAAATCTAAAACAGTGAACAGACGTTAAAATTATCGCCTTATACAAAGCAGTGTTAGCTTATTTTCCATACAAGTTGTGGACCGGGTTTCCATAAACAGAGTTCTAAGTAATCCAGTACTGAAGACGTCGACTCCTAATAGGACTGTTGTGGGAGCCAGCTTTAGTTATCTCGATTTTTTCTATATTTCGACTCTCTAACAGTGTGCAGCCTACGTAAGTTTCGAATTGTCACGTGATCGTAAACCGTTTGTACAAGTGAAAACTGAAAATATAAGTTCAGAGGCTGATACTGACGTCTAAGAGCGGTGTAATCGTTAGAAAAATCCACAACCTAGACAAAAAAGTGGAGACAGAGTTACTTGAATTATTTAAGATAACATCATCAATTTCTAGTTCAGGCACTTAACGTAAACTATAATAATCGGTAAAATCCAGATAACTGTAAATGAATGTGGAGGAAGGAAGGCATATCAATAAGACACCGGTTACCGCTGATATCCACATTTTTGACAAGCCCATTTGAATGTTCTATCCGGTTTGTTTACATTCAGACTCCCGAGTCGAACTTAGTTGATGAGTACCTCATAATTGCTTTGTAGTTTACTTAAACCACCTAATATTTATTTGGCCATGAACTCCAGCTTGTGAACAGAGTTGAACATCCTGTGGCAAGTAGTAAACTGTCAAATGTGAATTTGCCTGATTTGTTAAATTTGACGCTGTCATCCACATGCAAGCACTGTTTGTATAACCGGTTGTTAAGTGAACAGAATGGCCTGTAAAATCAAGGTTGTTGGTTCGAACCTCTTTCTAATTAAATCTGCAGGATGATTCTTAAATAACAAACACTTCGAGAGACTTTACTCACTTCGTCAACAAGGACGGATAGAGAATTTGCGAAGCATTTCTTAAGTATTTATGTATCATGCGTGAGCATAAAATCCACCGAATTATGGCTGACCGTTGAAACCCTCACTAACACACAGAACCAAAATATTTGTCAATCTGGACCCTTCTTGTTTGATGTGTTCACTCAGTTTATTACGACTTCTTACCCGAAGGACCTAGAGTTGTATGACTAATTCCGTCATTCATCAGTTTCCGTGGCTTGACTTAATGCACATAGTTTATTATCTAGGATTTCTGGGGAGATAATGAACAGTATATTTTGAACCATCATCATGAAAATCCACTTTTTTGGAACGAGGTTTCCAGATAAAAACCAACATGTCAACCCCTCTTCTTGGCGTAGACAGCGAAGAAGTGGTGTATTTGAACGACCGATAAACCAGTTCTTGGTGTAAATGCCAGTAGTGTTCCTACTCACAAGTGCCACTTGATTGAGGTGACTGTGGGCTGGTCCACTCTGGCAGATGAGGTCAATGTACTAACCGTTAATAGTTCAAGTCTGTCAAATTTTCCATCCTTGGCTCCTTGGATCCAGCACTACCACCTGTTTACTCCTAGCGGTATCTCGCTTCGAAAGAAAGCGGCGTCGCCATTGTTTTCTGCAGTTGTGGGTGGTTGCAACTCAGATTGTCTACATCTCACAACCAGCCTGGATACTTCCGAAATGTTGACTTACGAATAATCCACCTCCTTATAACAGTTAAACACTTAAATCAGTAAAATGACACATTTTTATGTCATATTGAAGACCGTCGTTGTTGACACATGTCGTTTGCTTGCAAACACAGCACTGAACTGAACATCCTATTTCCGTCCGTTGTGCGAGTTAATAATGAACCCTGCGATAGTACATTAAATGTTCTTTCAGATTCGTAAAACATCATTACGATAAACAACGTACATTTAGTAAGTCAGTGTACGCTTCCATCAACTGCATACTTGATAGTCATGGACTATTGTTACCAGCAATTGTTGCGAAACAGTCTGGGTCAGTTTGATGGTTATGGCTTGTTACTAAATGTCGTACCGTTCAGTAATCCACCTAAGTCAATAGAACGTTCGATGTCTCCCTTTTAACAGAACTTCACTTGATAGGCTAAGCAGATTTTGGACAACCCTACTAACACCTTTTGGTGAACGAATATTTGCCGTTCAATCGGGGCTGAACTAACATGAGGCACCAAGCTTTTAAAGAGTCGTAGGTCAACCAAACAATATGGGCTCTCTTCCGTTCTTTTCGGGTACGAAGGCCTGCATTCAGTCAGGAAGGCAAATATTCCGTTAAAAAGGATCAAGAACAAGCAACGAAGTTCAATAAACTTAAACTCGTTTCTGAGGTCTCTAGTTTCAAAAAGAAATTCGCATAAGGTTTATCATAACTACCGAAATTACTGAATATTTCCACTGTTCCTGGTGTAATTCCGACACAATAGGAAGAATTTCTTGGACAGCAGACAAAGACATGCTCTGTCTGTGGTTACATTCATCACATCCTTGTTTCCTGAGCTAGCAGAACGGGATCACAAATACACAGTAGCGGTATCCGTTGTTTCTATGCATGTGGAAGACTTCGGATTAAAATTACGAGGAAATGCTTTGAATATGTCCCATCCGGAAAGATGTTTGTTATCTGGGTCAACTCACCCAGGGCACTTTGCTGTCCACCCATGTTTCATATAACTAAGCGCGGTTAGTTAAACCTGTTCTGTAACATCGAAACTGATACACTAAGGAATTTTCCGGTCTTGCCTCTCAAGTAAAAACTTTGCTATCGACGATATCTCACTGAGTTCTCCGGAGGAATTTTAACAAAAAGACCTGGAACTACAGCCGAATGACAAATTTGACAGACACTTTACACGCAGGTTATATTACGACACGCGCTGCTCAGGTTGTTTCTAAGAGATTCACAACTTTGACTCGTCGTTTTAACTTGCTTAGTTCAGTTGTGTATTGGTTACGGCTCCTACATTCAACAATTATGGTTAAATTTTTCAAGCGAGAGAATTCCTAGTGTTAAATGATTAGACAATCGGTGATATGATCAGTAACCTATTAGCTGTAATAAGAAGATTATCCTTCACCGGTTGGACAAACAGAAGGGCTCAACTCGAAGCGTCTCATTGCGCGCGAATCTCTCGTGTAGAGGGTTTCCAAAACCGTTGGTTTTCCATGATCTTTCTCCCTTAGAGATGCGCACATATGCTGGCATCGCATTATAACGAACGATATGGTTTGCTGATGTTTTCAGACCAAACAACTATAAAACATTCAGTTATATAGGTTAAACACATGACGACAAAATAGTGAAATGAACGAACATCAACATGGACATAATCTGGGTTCACTGCCACGGTAACGAAATTGATTGCGTCAGCACCTTTTGCCAACAAGGGACCGGTGCGTGACGCTTGATCAACAATGCCTCGGAGAACGCCAACAGCCTAGGTTTGCGGGTGCGCAATAGGACCATGAACGAAGTGACAAGGTCAACCACATGACCTGTTGCGATTAAGTGTTTCGCGATCGAATACGCCGGGTTTCTGTTCGAGTGTTGGCATACTGACCCACGTTGAGTCATTGTTCGCACTAGCCACTTGGGATATGCTCCGCCTTCCTTTGTCGTGAATTTTGGTCCGTTCTGCCAATGTATGAATCACTGCAACTGCAAATGAACTGGTAAATAACATGAGAGGCAGAGTTTTCCGAGAAAGAACGATCGAGGCAATGGAGACTGATCCTGTGGGTGGAAAGCAACAAGCGCAATTGCACTGCGAGATATGTGCCATCAATGGCTGATTTCAACTTCCGACTTACATCGGTAATATTGTGGTCACCTGTGTAAGGAAGTGATGAAAACCTGCTTCTTCGGCATTGATTGTGGTTGGAAGTTAGCCACTCGTTCCTTGCAATGAATTCCAATAAATTTCGCCGGATATCCATTCGCAGGCAGAACACTCTTCAAGAGATCCTCTTCAGACTTTAGGTGTTCGGCTGACATACATTCCTTGCTCGGTGAAATATTGTTCGTACTAAACTACGTTTGTAAGCCACGGGTGCAAATGAAGAAAATTGTAAGTACTGCCCACTCCATGTGGCTTTTCGACAAACACACCTACTAAGTGTTCCGTCTAAACGTCTGTGTATTTTGAAGTTGGTGGTAGAACAATTTCGTTGTGCATGGAAATGGATTCAGCCTCACCAATTACAATTGTACCCCTGGATTTTTATGCGAAGTACCTGGTGACCTTACCAATATCACCTTCTTCCTATACGTTCGGAAATTATTCCAGCAACCCTGTACCGATTAAAGGATTTGTTACGTTGTCCGTGTTTCTCAACAATACGCCCAAAGGCGAAGTGGCCGTTTACAGGTCCTCTACGAATACTAAACCACTGTTGGGAAGGAACGCTATGGTCGACCTTAGAATTGGTTCTTTCATTCACAAGATGATTATAGCAAACGTTGACGTTTCGGATTTGAAATTGATGTATCCCAAACTTTTTCCTGATGGAATAGGGAGAATTCCAGCTGGTATGCACCAGATACATTTGAAACCCAACGCTATACCATTGGCAATTGCTCAACCTCGTCCTGTGCCGTTAGTCAAGCGTGAGTTGATTTCGGATGCTTGGAATAAAATGCTAAAAACATGATTTGATTGAGAAAATTCAGTGCTCATAATGGGTCCACCCACTCGTGACGATTTTCAAGAAGGACGGAACAGTACCCGTTTGTACAGATTTACGTGCCCTAATCAGACACATTATTGTAGAAAGGTTTCCCTTACCCACGGCAAATGAACTTATTGTTAAAATGTCGAGTACAAAGTTCTTTTCTAAAATGGATATCAGCCAAGCCTACTATCACATGCCACTTCTACCAGAATCTCGACCCCTTACGACATTTTTAACACAGGATGGCCTATATCCTGTGGGATTGAGCAGTACCCCTGCCGCAAGGCAAAAGTTTATGACACTTTCATTTTCCGATCTCACTGGATGCGTGGTATATATGGACGATATTTGTGTTTTCGGTAAATACGCAAGTGAACATGATGCAAACTTACACGCCGTTCTCAGTCGTTTGAATAAATTGAATCTTCGGTTGAATCTGACGAATTGTCAATCTGCTGCACAGGAAATCGAGTTCCTAAGCCATACCATATTAAACGTAAGTGTAAAGCCATGTGCCAAAAATATAGTTGCAATTCTGAACTGTTCTAAACCACGAACAAGCGATAAGGTGAAACGATTTTTCAGTCTCTGTAATTAGTACCTCCGACATTTTCCTAATTTTGCCATTATCTCGTAACTACTGCGTGGAACACTCAGGAAAAATACTGATTTTGTTTGAGGGCAAAGAACAAGAGACTGCTTACCGGACTATTCGCAATTTAGTTGCTTCGACACCCATCATGGTTACATGTGATGAGAGCAGTCCTACGTTTGTTTCCACTGATGCATCTAATGTTGGTTTAGATGCTGTTCTTTCGCAGCTCCAAAATGGAATTGAAAGGGTGGTAGCGTACGCCTCACGAGCATTATCACCCATTGAAACGAATTACTCCGCAGGAGAGAAAGAAGCCCTAGCTTATGTGTAGGCATGCGAAAAGTGGCATCTGTACTTATTTGGTCGTCACTTTGTATTACGAACTGATCACGCTTCCCTTACGTAGTCAAAAGCCCATTCGCATTAGCCGATGGTACGCTCGCCTACTGAATTACGATTTCCAAATGCAGCATGTTTCCGGTGTCCATAATCAGGTAGCAGATGCGCTAACACATTTACCTGTTGCCAATCAGGCGCAAACTGAAGACATCAATGACGACAGAATGATCTCATGTTTGAACGACAGATTTACAGGAACGATTTCTTCAAAGCGTATCCAAGAACATACCGTGAACGATTCATTACTCACAGAAGTTCAGCAGCATGTACTAAACTCCTGGCCCGATCGCAAGCTTCTGAAGACAGAACTGATTCCTTATCATACTATGCGAGACGAATTAACTGTTGTTAACAAATGTCTTTTACGTGGGACCAGCTTCGTGTTACCCGAATCTTCCATTGCGCATGTAATTAGAAGTGATCATGAAGGACATTCCGGTATTGTGAGAACCAAGGCACGAATTCGTGAATACTACCGGTGGCCGCGTATGAATTCTTGTGGCTACTTGCTTTTATACAAAATGGCTGGAGGCTCGTTTATACGGAGAGACTAAAACAACCGTCATTATTAACTGGTTACGACATTTGTTCGCTTGATCCGGCTTACCGGAAGAGATAGTAACTGATAGGGGGTCGCAGTTTCACAGCTATGAAATCAGTCAGTTTGCGAGTCATCATGATATCCGCCATGTGCGCACCGCTCCATACAACTCTTCGGCTAATGGAATGATGGAACGCCTGAATCGGACGCTAAAGGAAACCACACAGTCAGCTCGACCGGAAGGTAAATCTTGGGACTCAGCGTTCCTGATATCACTGACAGCCTACAGAACCACACCACATATTGCTACAGGTGTGACACCAGCGAAGTTAATGTTTGGTAGAGAGATACGAACAAAACTCAATGCGGCGCACATACAAAGATCGGTAATGAACCAGGAAGAATTGGAGAGGAGGAGAAGGTACCAAGAGAGCTACAAGAAGACAGGAGATCAGTGTACAGTTGGCACTTGCGTGAAAGTAAAACAAAAACAAAATAAAAAGGGCGAAAGTTCGCTTACTGCACCGGTGGCAGTGAAAGGAGTAAGAACTCCAGGAACATACACATTGGATAACAATTCAATGGTCAATGCAAGTGTTAGGGCGCTCAACCTGTTACTGTCCCAGAGCGCCTCCGTCGTGAGAAACTGTTCAAATTGGTTGAGACTTTTCATACCGTTATGCACATGTGCGATCCTAACTCTTTCTCATGATGTGGTGGAAATGTGTGAACATTATGTGCCCTATAAATAATTTGAAACTGTCGCCCTAATCGCACATGTTTTGGAACCGAATAAAGCTTTATATTCTGAACATGTCTTTTGGGTTGCCTTGGGAGCGAAAACGAGACAGTCGCGGTACTATTAGGGACCGAGATTTTCGTGTTAATATTTACCGGGACGAGAATCTGAATTTGCCAAACAAATTACGATAGCTAGGACGAACCAGCGTACCGTTTAGGAGGGTTTACAACAGCAAGACGGATGTATACCGCGTTAGAGAACACGAAACCTAGACAAGAACCCACAATCGCTGAGCCGGTAGTAAGCGATCAAATACCAAGTACTCAAAGTCTTCCACGAAGATCGAGACAGACAAAATATCAAAGGCTGAAACACGGAATGTCAGACGCGGAGGGCGGAAGTGGTGTTGTGCCCAACGAAGTGCAAGTGAGCCATGCAGTCGGCCAATCAGATTGCCCTGACCTTCAAGCGATCGATGACAAATGCGGGCAGTGGCTGCCATTGCCGTATGGACTGAGAGTTTTCCGTAACGTATCGTGAATCGGTTGCTCTAATAAAGCTTACTTGTTACTGGTATTTTCCGTCGTTTTTGAACACAATACAACCCTTTCATTTAGACAGGCCTGTCGGTTAATCCACTTCTAAAGGAAGCATCAGACTAGAGTTTCACGCTTATTAGAGCTCATCAGTAGTACATATCCTCGTCCTAACCGGAAGTTGTGCCCCAACTATTGAGCTTACGAGACTAGCCTGTTAGACAACCCCAGTAATTTCACAATAGGCATGATGGACTGACCATACCTCAGCAGCTAACTACAACCTTGTATGAATAGTGAGTAACTGTAATAAGAACGAATTTCGAGTTTAGTGCTTCCCATCGAAGTGGGCTAGCCGAAGGTCTTATCTAAATGCGACGGCTGCGATCAAGTGTGGGTGGTGTTCAATTTATAATGCCAGTTTTTGCACACAGATCCGTGCTCTGTGTACACTACCGGGCTTAAATGGCAAATTGTGGCTTATATGTTGTGTATGTCGTGGGGTTGAGATAAAGGTTTCGTTTCGTTGTTTGACATCAACTTGGTGGCTACGGCACAAACGACAATGATCTCCTGAGGTTACACACTGATAGATGCAATACAGGCTTACAAGCAGTGGTGCTGTGTTTTTCCCGCCCGCTGTTGAGCCCAATACAGTTTCCTACCTATGGTGTTCAATAGGTTCGTACAATTGCAGTAGAACGATCCGTCCAAGAAACAATTATGAAGCCTGTGCAGTTTCCCACAGATCTACTAGGGCTACTAGCAGGAAGCATGTAACTGTTTATCACTACCGTTATGGCGTGGTAGACGGGCTGCTGCGCGCTAGAATGGGTTTCAGACAGCAATGTTAGTGATGACTTGATTGTCAAAGAACAGTGCCACTAGTTGGCAGCTAGCGATTTAGGTAACTTATGTGGTGGTAGCTGAACCATGTGACCGCTATGAGTTGGGCGGCGACGTTGACGAGCACAGACTTCACAACAGAAATGTGGCTATCTTCGATTTCCAGATCTCAGGAAACCGGTGAAATGCAACCAGCTTTTCAGCTCCCACCCTACAGGCCATGATTAGGTGATATCATTAACTTTTGAGAGTCAATCAATCCCTTTAACAAAGCAACTTTGACGAATGATTCAAAAAATACGGCAAACCACAAGACTTTAAGAATACAAAAAAAATCCTGCAACGCCCAGCGGATGGCTTCGCGGATTTGCTACCTCTTGAAGTCTTCAAAACATAAAATTTTCAAAGAGCTCTACTGGTGCGGCTCAGCGGTCGCAGGTATCCGCAGGAAACGTTCACTTCTTATCGGCCCCGTTACCTCAACTGCAGGAAAAACACATGCAAACCACACTGAGCACAGGTAACGTGTTATCCGTAGTTACATGGACGCGAAGAATTGTATGTGTCTATCAGTCATAAACAAATCACTACAGGATCGGCCGATTACAACACGTGATATCCCATAATACTTTAACTATTCTTGCCGTAAACAGTCATCAGGGGTTCAAAAAATTAACTGGGTACTGTGGTGCGGCTCTATTCGCAGGCTGCTTCGGTAGGTAACCTGTTGTCTGTCTCCATGGATGCGTGTTCAAGGATTCAGCTGGCGCCACTCCTATCGGGTCTGCTAACAACTACAAACAATATGACTTAAGTGTCGACGAATACGATTATCGTCTAACGAGTGTTAAACGTCGGTTCCAGCTGAATTAAGGATTGTCACAATTTGTCAGCGCACCTATTGTTGTAACCAAGTTTGTACGAAAGCGTTTTCGAAAGCGCCCGTTCTCCTTTTCCTGTCTTCTTCACAGGCAGTCCTCTGTTGTCAAGCTACAGTATGAAATTGTGGTCCGAAGCCCTCGATCTTGTTTCCTGTAATTTTCACATTAGAACCACTACTGTACACGATGCTTCATCTATTCCCTATAACTACCTCTAATGCGCCTAGTCTTCTGATTTTCTTTTTCCAATAGACTATCCTTCACATTGTGTTGGTAAGGAGGCCCCCTCTCAGCAGTCTTATTCATTATGGCTCTCAGTGGACATTTGGTATCTTCACAAGATTCCTTGTTATCTTCGTTAACCTAAGAGGTCTTCCTATATTACCTAACTTATACACATTATGCCATATCATTAGCCAGTTGAACGGACTCTCAGGAAATTCTCCAGGAGCATGCTCAAAATAGTCTGCTTGATCTAGAGCTGCTTATTAGCCTACCAAAACATTCTACACACACAGTGACTGAGAGACATTGAAAGATTTACTGTTGGATTTCAACCAACAACTTTACTCCATCCCCAATGCCAGCTCCATTGTGGAAAGTCCTTGATGCCTCCACTTAACTAGAATGATATACGTCCCGTAATCAAAGGACTAAGGAATATGAAGAAGTGGTAGTTCAGACTTCTCCAAAGCCAACGTTTTATGTCAGAACAGAACAATACGGATCTACAGAAGTACGTACTTGCATTGCAAGCATTATACGTGATTGGAACAGCCTATTCAACTAAGCAATCCACACACCAATTACACTTAACAATCGGAGATTTATTCGTGCAGTTTCCCAGTAGGCATCGTTGTGGATTTTGGACAGAATCAGCGGGAAACAATTTGTGGCTGCTGCAGTTTTTACGAACGGTGTGATATCAAAGCGGCGGCCAACGGACTTGAATCCCTGATCACCAAACGGGACGTAACCACACCCAGTAAACACGTGGCCGACTCGGCCAGGTTGGCCAAGAGTGGGCCAGGTGTTGGCCTGTCTTTTCTACTCCACTGACCAACCAAAGATAAGAAACTTCGGTGAATGGCACGTTATCATGGGACTACTGTTGTGGTGGGATAATGATAACGAATAATCTAAGAATGGCATTTTTCACTGCTATATATATATATATATATATATATATATATGACTACGGAATAGGTGGTTGCCAACTGATGGTAAATTTTGTTCATCCAGGCTAGTTCGATAGTTCTGGGTCATTTGATTTTCACGTGCCTGTAGTTTGGTCGCTTATTACATTGTTATTTTTTGTGAAATTTTATGGATAATCTTAGATAACAATATGTCATGTCACTCTGGATGTTTGTGTGATATAACCTATTTTTATTGTTCAATGAAGGCATGAAACAAATTGACCTGAACACCAATTTTCACCTAGTTGTTTGATTTTTTGATTTTCCTACTCCCTGAATCCATCTGGTTAACAAACTTTTGATGCGCCATGAGTTCCGGGTGAAGGCTGTATTGTCGTACTACTATATATCGTCGAATACGGCGGGAACGTCTACGACTTGTCATCAGTTTTGCCGGTGTTTCCTCCATTACTATCCCCGTCACCTTGGAGAATGAAATTATTCCATCAGAGAAACCTGGTAGTCCCTTATTTCGTTGCGTTTATTTTAAAGTGAAGATGACGAAGATGACCAGGTTATGAAGGATATGCGTCCATCCTCATCTGCTGAGACGTTACGCAATCCGCAAGGTTCATGTGAGTTCTGCGGACAACATATTCAGATGTTATAGTGAATACTACGGTAACAGCCTTATCTATTTCTGACGCAGTGAGATTATTCTCCATTCACGCGAAGTCCATTACAGCCGCTGATATGAAGCTACTTATCACGTTATTGAAGCCGCTCGTTCCTGAATTGCCTTTGGATCCGAGAACTGTGTACAACACTCCAAGAACGTGTCCAAAGAAGATGCTTCTCAAGGGTTCGTACGTGCACATCCGACTCCACAAATGCCTACAAATTGTACATAAAAAGCACCAGCTCAGAGATGGTGACCGCTTAACTTTGCAAGTTAACGTCGATGGGCTGCCTGTTTTTGATTACCCAGGCATTGAGACGAGGCCTACACTTGGTCCTATTATTCGGCCGTTTGTTAGCTGTCCATTTGTGCTTGGATCGTACTGTGGCGGTGGCCGTAGTGGATACTGAGTATCCACTACTCCACTGTCTTACTCCAAGGGTATGGATGTACCCAGAAGTAAATATATTCCCCCCACTCAGTGTTCTTATTGGCATGGTGGACACTGATTTGTTTGTTTTTACACCGCATTACTGCACTGTAAGTTGTCAGTTGCTAGCACACACTCAACTTGGTTGAAAGTTGCGAATTTTAGTTGAATATAAAATTATCATGTATAGATCTTATTGAGCCTTCAACATTCCGTCATGTTTTGTCCGAATCCAGAGGTTTACAGCTGCCTTGATAGACCTCGTATAACCATGGATCCTAACAAATTCCATGCTGGTTATTCTCAGAAATTTCTGAAACAAAACTCCGCGTGAACATCTCATTTCTGCAACGGGCACAATCTACGATTGCCAAAACTGATGTGCTGATGTTAAGATTGAGAAATTATCTGCAAGGTTATTTTAATGACCGGGTTTACTGTTACAAATTGGCATACAAATTTCCTGTGTACATTTAAGATAACGAAGTCGCGTTTTTATGTCAAAGTAACCTTAAGTGAAGAGCGATTATAGAATTGTATTCAGCCCTAGGTTACACATGACTCAAACCCATATTATTAAATTTTCAACACCTATTAGAGTTACAAACAGATTGTGTACACAAGTCAGAAACTGTTTGTCCGGAAGTAAAGGATAGTATAAAGTGAACTTACAATCGAAACAAAACAAGCCCAGGCTGTTGGATGCGCAACCAGAGTTCTCAGTTCAGAATGTTGTGTTAGAAGACACACGATCAGGTCCGAAAATCATTCCTACTCAATTCTTTTTACTGTGGTCTCACTACGCTTGATAACATGCACCCTTTCAAAATTTCCGATTGGTTGGCTGGTGGTTTGGAATTCTTTCATTGTTCTTAACTGATCGTTGAAGAATACAGAAGAAACAGTCGTGAATTTACTTCAACCCGAGATTGTCTATCACAGTTTTTACAGTGTCCCCAGCACAAGGAGGATTTGAAAATATCAACATTTCACGACATATCTTCTCACTATTTTGATTAAATGGATTGGTACTTATCTGGGTCAGTTTAGTTGCCAGCTCTTATTTAAAGTGATCAACATTATTCGGCTGTCCTAAGTATTCGTATGAAATGTATGTGCTTATTTGAGATAATAACCGTAGTCATTAGAAAATACTTGCAAATAACGTCCCATTGTGTTAGCATCAACGCAAGTTTTCACAATCGTAGATTGTATACGCTGAACAAGTAAAAGGTCTTTACTTCATTAGTGCAAGTAAAACTGTTGATTGTGCAATTTCGACGAACAGTTAAAGATGGAGAATTCAATTTTCAGACGTGCTGTACATATTGTTCTTAGTAAAATGTGTGTTGATTCCGCTCACGTGGATGTTACTAGTTTTAAGATACCCTTTGCGGGGGCGAAACTTCGATCATCGAGTTCCGTTCTGAAAACTTTTGAGGATTACGAGGTTTGACAGGAAGCAATGCGAATAAATTCACAATTACCAGGGGCAGTTGATAGCTGGATTATGTGTGTGAACCTGCAAAGTTTGTTGTTTGACGCTGTAGATGTTTGCCTATCGATCACAAGCACTGCCCAATCAGTATGCTGCTATGTCAGCCGATTAAGGCAGTTACAACACGTGACACTAGGTTGTCAGAATGGGAAGTTAGAAAACAAAACTAAACTGAAGGAGAAATGAAGAGTTATCTTAGCCAATTTATGAATAGTTTCAAACATATCTTCACTTACTTCACATATTTCAAGATATCTTTTTGAAATTGTTCATTTGTGAATAATGACGTGACGCAGAAAATGGTCAATCAGAAAATACGATATGAACTCAGTTTATGTTGCAAACATTATCATTGACTGAAGGTTCGAGGTTCAGATTGCTAGAAATCGAACACCATTCACACTTAGTCACTGCTTTCACGTTCCGCTAGACTGTTCGGTTTAATCACTTTGAAAAGAAGCACGTAATTCGAGTTCCGCTTTTATATGAGCCCATCAGTTCTGCGTATACTACTTTGTACTGAGATTTATACTCCGACCCTATTGGCTCTGAACCGAGTATGTTGCCTCCATTCACTTAACCCCAGAGTACACATGATCGAATAATGTTAACTTAACAGTCGAGTATTGCTGTGATAGCAGTCTCTTCAAAGATGTTAAGATTCTCATCAACCGCCCAGTTAAATATGTGAATGATCAGTTGCACATGAACAGTTAGAAAAATTGGCAGTCAGTCCTCACAAGTTTTAACAGGTCATAGAATCCGACTATAGTGATTCCAGTTGGTCTTATACGTCCAGGTTACAAATCACCCATGTATCTGAATTACTTAAGTTTGATAAATTAGTCTTCTCTGATGCTTTCGGTTTAAAGTCTGAAAATTCAGTGCTTCCTTGATCATTTAATTCCGTCAGCAGCATTTGGTTCATCCCATGTATTTAGTCTGTGCATCAAATCACGAGGTCAGTTCACATACCGCAAACGGTAGTGTTTCAGTTATCATCACCTATCATTATATGTTAAGTAGTGGTAGAAATGTATGTTCCAATGGTTGAAGTGAAGAGGAAGCCGTTAGATTTTGAATTCAATGATGTACCAATAACGTAACTAAAGTGTTTACATTGTCACAAAAGTTACTGATGATCAGAAGTTGAAATACACCAATAAAAATGCACATATCGTACTTAAATGGCAGTGAATAACAAAAACCGTATGACAAAATGCTTGGACATATCAAAATCCGGATAGCGCAAGAGAAATTACTGAAAAATGTTAATCACAATTTGTGGCAGTAGAAGATTGTGTGGCATGACGAACAGATGTATTGACGCGAGAGTATTCCTTGACTTGTAATTCCTCTGCGAAATGAGGCTGCCCAAGTCTTGGAGTCAAAGGTCTTCTTTGTAGGACTGTGGATTGTTTAGTTAGTGTACCGGCGTCAGGGCAGGATGTTTTGTTCAGTGGGCCATGCAGCAAAGGACAGTCATTCTTCATGATACGTCACGTAGAAGTGTGTGACAAAACCTGACTAGTTGTTATGGCAGCGTTCGTAACCGAGAACCATGCTGAACAGTGAACTAGGTAATGTGTTGGTGGCACCGACATCAACGTTGCTGAGAAAGCTGGAACCACTGACTCTATCAAGTGTTTCATGTCTGGCGTTGTGCTAGGCGGTCCTCGTCAGACGTTGTACCGGGTGTTGAATAAATAAACATAGCTGCTTTCATAATTCACATTAGCCCTTGAAATGTGAGTCAAAGCAATATCAACGCTGGGAAACGCTATATACTGGGCATGACATTTTAGACAGGTAACTGACCAGACTGCATACATGACAAGTTTAACGAGATACTTAAGGAACGTGTGCGGACGAACGTATTGGAGGTATGCCGGTCGGTTTTTACGACGTTTCAGTTGACCTGTCAGTTTTGAATGAGGTCATTCGGACCGCTACAACCACACTGTCGTTCAAAGAGTACTCGAAGAATAGATTCAGGATTCATTAAGATTCCAACTGCGGGCTGAATCATTAACGAAATGTGTGTTTGAGTACAAACCAGAGGAAACTTTGTGAAGACCTAGTTGTAGGAATAGATGAGAATTCCAATAGGTTTCATTACAAACGATGTCAATCATCCACAGTGATCTTGCTAATAAGCCACTTACATACGTTTATATGGTAGTTAACAGTATAACCTGCCATGAATATCTTTTCCTATGTACGAACCTTGACAACAGTTCCTTTCGCTCCTTCTTAAAAACTTTCACTGTTCTCTAAGGGTACTGCATTGCACGCAATCTGGTTTTCCTTTTTGTAATACTTTCACCTGCTCTGAACATAACAGGGATAACGGTGTCAGATCACTGTATTTACGAAACGGGTTTTCGAGGTGAGTTTCCGAGTTGAATTCTTCATCATGAATACTGACAACCCATAAGAACAGTAAAAACCTGTTATCAGTATTCACATTATAAGCCTTCATCTTTACAAGTGATGTTTCCATCTTCATCCTTCTGTAGCAAGAACATCGAGTTCAGCAAGCTGTTTTCAAAAGTGAGAATCGTAACCGTGAACAATGTAGCGTATCATTTCAGCAAAGAACTACCACTTAATTGGAGGTACTGATATGAAGGTTTTAATAGTCGAACCAAACATTGTTTTGTTCACAGATGCAATCAGAAACATGAGTACCTGATAATATGAAGCCAAAATATACCCTATCCTTCCTAGTCAACGCAAGAAGTCTATTAGGTTGTGACCAGGCGTGTGGGAACTTTATTCATTGGAGTGAATCTACGTTCAGATGCCTGCGGTTAACTGAAACTTGACTTGTCAGTAGTGGAATATACATACCGAATTTAGTACTTTGTGTTTAACATGTTTTTAGTTGATAGATTGAGAAGAAAGCCAACATTGACGAAGGCCGCTAGAGGTAGTTGTAACACTGAGTATGACAAACCTGTTGATAACTTTGTTTTCTACCAATTCGGTTGATCCGACACTTAACTTGATCCTGACAGTTTTCGTGGACAAGAATCCACCCTGAACATCAAATGTCACTTAATGAGGTAACTGGCATACGGTCGGAATCTTGGGCAATACTGTAATCAAGCAAACACTTGTAAGGAAGGACGGAATACAACAGTGTAACTCTATACAATTTTTCTGAACTACTGTTTGGGTAGGGTCTGGAGCGCATAGTCTGAATTTATGGTCATAGTTAACTCGGTAAAAATCTAACCTCTACTGGATCAGCTGGTAGGCAAAAGTCAACTGGCTACGCCAGCCTTCTGATCACTACCCTAATGTGCACCCACAGGACACCAGGTGCATATCTGTTTGTGTGTGCTTGTCTTCTGTAGACTGTTTGTCTGGTTGTGTTCGTTGGTTTTAGCAGCATGATGCTTCAGTGTGTTCAAATGTTCAATGTTGGCATGCTACATCTCAAAGTTTTCAAGCGCAGTCCTCTTATCTCACACCTGTGAACGTTTTGTTTGCATTTACGAACGGCACAACAAATTCTATGTCTCTATAAACGCAAAGACAAGATCATATAAATATAACGACTGGCGTCCCCGTGTAGCAACTTGTTAACCTTTCAGAATGTCTCATCTTCGTCTGTGGGGGTTGTGCATATTAGTTGGTTGAAATAAAGGCAGCAACAATTGGAGACGTACAGATTTTACACAGATAATATGTACAACCAACGGTCGCCAATCCGAATCAGTTAGGAGGCTCGTGGGGTAAACTGTTCGAACGGCGTCGACACTTCTGTAGGATATCTGCACCAAATTTCGTACAAATGAAATCACATGTGTTTTCGATTACAACACTCCTGAGGAAGGCCGCTCGAGGTGACTGAAAAGTAGAGTATTACAAATTGCTCGTAATTTTGTGTTATTCTCAATCCATTTATCAATAGCATCGACAATCCATTCAGAGTATTTTTGTTTCCCCTCCCTGTCCACTTGTGCTAGCGCGATTCAGTTTATTCTGATCACCACACATTAGCTTCACAGTTTCAGTGTGTTTGAATTATCTTGAAATACAATATTCATCTATACAGCAGTCATATAAGAGAATGCAAAATTCAGTTGTTCTAGTTTGGTGTGTGTGGGAAATTACTTTGCCTATATTCCAATCCCATGCAATCAGCGAGGTATACTGGAACGATCGTACACACAGTTCATCGTGTACGTCAGCAACATTTGGCAACAGGTCAATTTCTCAATTCCAGTGTAAGTGTTCTCAAGTTGTTGGTTAAATGCAGTTTCGGCGCATATGAGACACCATCGTCTATGAAATTATCTTCTTTCTCTCTAGCATGATTCCCTGGTTTTTCCCCATGCAGGGATATCAGAAGCTGAGTAATGAGAAATTATCAACAGTGTAGTCAAACAAATAAAAGGTTGCACACTATTGAAGTGTATGCATGGCTGGCAGTAGAAACGAGAGAACAATGTCAGCTGACCTCTCTAAGTCGACTACTTATTTGAAACAGTTGGTTCCTTCGAACGGTTTGAACAAAGCGATTACAAGAAAACTGGTAGATACAAACATTTCGTATTGACTCGCCACCACCGAATTTAGAATAATGCGGATGAGTTTTTTGTAGCAAACAATCAGAGAGGTGGATAATCAATAAGCGGGTTCTGATAGGTCGGTGAGTCCAGGGAAGGGTCAAGTTCATGAAAGGTTGCTTCTGAACACAGACAGCTAGCTTGCGTCAATTGACTGCGACCATCTCATCAAACTTCAATACTATTGGTAGTGGTGTTGTGAGCCAACAACGTGGATGGCACAAGAGTTATTTATTCAACGAAACAACATATGGATTAAGCGTGTAAAAGGGACCACAAACGAAATCGCTTATTTGCATACGGTACTCGGCCCAGACCGTCTCGATAGCCACAGATGCCAATGCTCGGTTCCTTTACGTAGCAAGGACCATGTTGAGCGATGCTGCACTCCGATGTTTCTTTTTGCATTTTCGAAATCAAAATATGTGCTCTGGTCCTACTACTGAATAGCAATCGTGTCAGTAGTATGTTACGGTCTCTCATCTTCACTATAGTAAGATTCTGAAGACACAAGATGGATCGATAGCGTGACCAGTAATCAGGATGTCTGCCAATTAAGGAAAGCGGCTACTTGCTTGTTTCAACAACACTGTCAACCTCCGGTAACAAGAACTTTTGCATTCATTTAAGTAAATGTTCGTTCATCTTGAAAATCAAGCATCCCTTCGTTCTGATTATGTAACTTTCTCCGCAGTAATATGCTTTGAGGAAGAACCCATTTGGTACTAACGAGTCAATACAAAATATTTGCATCTACAGACTAGCTGTCTGTTTATTTCACTTTTCGTTTTTGTTGCTTGCCAGGTATGTATGGACGAAGCCGCAACTTCAGGCCAACAGATGATAACCAACAAGCATGACTAAAGCTAAACTCGGTCTTCTTGCTGCTCAATCTCAGCGAAGTAGGATGGTAACAACTTCTCGTTAGGTGTAGGTCATATATACAGTCACCTCTGAGGGGGATGAGAAGTACAACCTTATCCGATCACATTTTAACCAACGTGGGGATTTCATTATTTTTCTCTGACGGGTCAACACAGCTACGCGTCTAGTCAGTGTAGACAAACAAAGTCTTGAATACTATTTCCAACTGATTAGTTGTGGATAACACAGGTGACGCAATAATAGACTTACAGGATTTGAACTCAAACAAAGATTGGGTATGTGTTTAGCATAAGTCTTATTAATTTAAACTGTTCAAAAATACTCAGAGATTTCGTTTCCGACATATTATGTCCGGGCCGAATGCAAGAAAATGAATATAAAAACAGTTGACAAGCTAGGGTTGTGTGGTACCTGATACAATGAATCTAAGAAATCTTAACTATGACCAAGTGGCTCGGAGTTTAAACTAGCACAATGAAGAACTAACAAGTTCAGTTTCAGTCAATCAAAGCGCGATCAGAGAACCAGAATTGATCAACAGTCAACGAGTAACAGCAGCAAACTCCGGCCCTGACGACCATAGGCTAAACGATCTAGTAAAGATCAAAACAATGTTTGTACTTTACTAATGCCAACGCGTGCCATACAATCGTTGTGTAAACCAGAAAAAACGTCTCAGTCAGAAAGATGCAAACGTCAGCATTACTCAAAAATGATGAGGCTTCAGTTGTTGACCGTTGCTGGGGTCATCAGTGTTCGGCTACGGAGTCCTGACAGTTATGTGCAAAAATGGACTTCATACTCAAGCTGAACCTTACGAATCCTACAAGCAACGGCTGTTCTGACACGAAGCGTTGGTTGTATGGCTGTTTACAAAGCGTACTATCTCATGTGAACAAATTTTGTCAATCCACAGTGTGCATGATGCGTCTGGCATCTTGTTGTTTGTCCGACGACTCAGTGTACAAAAGAGGAGTTGTACTTCTCAAGACTACTTTCATTACAAAAACACGAGATGAAAAATACGTTATCCACATTCCATTTGAGGAAGTCGTTAGATACGGCCACATAAAGGCACTGAGTTGACCAGCTGATGGTAACTCTACTTTTGTAACAATGGATTGCCTTTATTGCCACTTTTTCGCAATATGGCTACTTCATATGGTGGACATCTTTTGCTTGCCCCAAGCTACATTAGCGATGGTCAAACAGCTGGTGAGTACGTTGAGTACTCTTTAGGCATATCATGTTGGTTTTCATGAATGCCCGTTTCCTCTGCGTAGCCCACCTCAGATTTGCAACTGTTACATTGCCATGGATACATGCTGAATTTAATTGTAGCCTTGATGGTGTTTTTTTCTGGCTGGGTGTTTGTGAGGATTTCATCGTCGTTCGCGGACTGACCTCTTTAAAACAACTTCGGTGGAATTTACACTGTTGTTATTGTGCCAATCCTGCGATAACTTTGAAGTTGTTTAGATCTGTCACAACAATGAGTTAAATTTCAAATGTACGAACGTATTGGTCTGGACTAAGGTTAAGTTCATGAGTGTGGTACAGCGTGGACAAGAGAGTCGAGACAGAACTGATGCTGATATAATCAACTAATTGCTTCTTGTCGAAAGGTCAAGTGTAGAGAATGAAGCGTGGATTCAATGAGCGACACAATAAGTCAACAACTATGGGTGCGGACGGATTTGAAGTTCTAAGAAATACCGAAGGACTAAACATCGGTGTCCGAATACGTGTCGATCGATCCGTAAAATGGGTTTCCGTGAAGCTCAATGATCCTCACCTTCAGTGAAATAGGCTGGGGTGGTGCGGTAACAGCTGGGGACGATCGATCAAACTGGAACCATGCGAGACGCAATGTTTGCCAATCGAAGACAATGTGCGAATAAGAAACAGTGTCTGCAGGTCATACGTACCTTCTTTGTAACGCATATACAACGCACAACTATAGGTTTGTTGAGCATTTACCTTAGGAAATACTCAGGTTGTTTGAGGACTTGTATTCCTGTCCTATTGTAACATTTGTTGGATCCAGTTAATACATAACTTACTTCGTCATTAATACGGGGCAATTCAATCGATGCAAGACCAGTGCAGTGGAGTTCAGCGATCGTAATATACTACTGATACCGCGGCTATTCAGTAGCAGGTGCAGGGCATATTTTTAACAACATACAGGCCACAAG
>LUCH01005620.1:7393-27985 GCA_013368495.1 Paragonimus heterotremus | reverse complement strand
ACATCGTCGCATCCCGGATCGCGCTTTAGCAGTCCACGGCAACTCTGTGATATTACCCACTTCCAGATACTGGTAATTTAAAATATTGTGATAGTCATCTCGAACACTTGTGAACACTTTCCTGTGATTCAAATCCTATTGATTACCATAACTTGCCGGAACTTTGTAACTGTTTCGTCTCATTCGTTCATTTCGTTATCACCGATAGCCTAGTGAGATACACTCGCATTTATCTGGTCTATTCAGTAACTCGTCTTGACCACTACACATTTAGCAGAACGTGATATTGCCTCTAGCGTTATTTGGGCCGCTTGAATGTTGTCAAACAGCAACACCTTGTCGTCAGCATAATCAAGGTCAGTCAGTCTTTCACCAGTTGGGGGTTTCACGCCGGCATTTTGTAAGTGCCGGAGACAGTTCCCCATTATTTCGTCCACCAAAAAATTAAACAAAAATGGTGAAAGAGGATAGCCTTGACGTACGACGCTGATGGTGCTGAAACTGTCAGACAGTTCACCGTAAACCTTAACCTGAGCTGAATTGTGGCGATAAAGCGCCGACGGTATGTTTATATTTTTGGTTGGTACACCCTTGCGTTTAAGCGACTCCGAAAGCGTAGATCGATCAACCGAATCGAACGCACTTTTATAGTCGAGAAGTACGGCGATTGTTGACCGGTGGTATGCGTGACGCTGCTCCAGAATTTGACAGGGAGTAAAAATATGGTATGTGCATCCCGCTGTGTCCACGGTCGAGAAGCACACGGAGGTCTCCATGTAACACTGCTTTTTTTTCTGTGTTGGAGTACGATGATCAAAATATGGAGGCCGTGGGATGCGCACAGCTGTAGTAGTCTTTCGGTGCTAGAATCGTAGAGTCGCGTCTACGACGAGCGGCACACATCCAGTCCCGGATCTTGAGACAGTAGCTGTCAGAGCAATTTGCTGATAGACTTGTCGGAGAGTGCGGACATTGCAGTCGCCAACGGTTGCCAGTTGTCTAAGCCCTATGAAACAATTATCGCCCGAGGGCACGCATAAAGTAGAAAATGTGGGGGGTAAAATAGAAAGAGGAAGTCGTGCTAGGGGAATAATGTCACTGTTGTGAGAACAATAACTTCCGGTACTTCTAGGTCGTTTATTCCGAGAAAGGAAGTTGACTTGAGATATCTCACTCCGAGTCTCTAACTCAAAAGTCTGACCTGCGAGAAAAAAAGGTTACAGGGTTTTCTTGAAGGACCTTAACCAGAGCCAATGACCCAATATTGTGATTCAATTAGCAGTGAGCGGCTTGCCCGTCCCGAGGGCGCAGTGAATGAGATACTGATATGTGATCCCGATCAGCTGTACGTAGTGGATGTATTCGAAGCCAGGTCAGGCTTTCTGATGAAATTGGATGTTTTTCAACTGTACTGGATAATACGCTTGCGGCCACGATCAACCGTCTGGTAGTCGGAGTGCTCCTTGTTTGAGAGTAACTTTTCTAACCACCCTTTTCCTGATTCGTAAGACGTCAGTGCCACACGTGTAGAAATAGTTCTGCTATATATTTATAGGATCGTACCTCGCTATTTAAGCAATCCTACGCGATCAGTAGGGCGACGAACAATTCTATGACGGCCTTTCGTCGAAAGCAGAAGTGTTCCTAGAGCTCAAATTAGCGAAAGGTAACAAGGCTGCTGCTTCAGACCTCTTTCCTCTTTTCAAGGATGGCGGGAGAGGTTGGTATGAGAACTGACGAAGCTCTTCCAGACGTTTTGGGTGACTGAAGAGGTACCTCGTGAGTGGTGTCTATCAACAGTAGTTACCGTTTACAAAACGGGACTCGAAGTCTGTGACAACCACAGAGAGATCAGTCTAGTGTCTGTTGCATCCAAGTTACTCACTGGTCTCATTTTACGTCGGCTCTCTAAACCCAGAGGAAATCAGATACGCGAAGAACAGGCCGGATTCCGATCCGGTCGAGAGTGCGCTGATCACATTTTTGTCCTGCGATGGATCTTGGAACATCGGCACTAGTATGGGCAGCCAACAGTCGTGGTGTTTTCAGACCTAAGGACTGCTTTCGATTCAGTTGCTCGTAACGTTCTCTGGAACTGTCTTCTTCGTAAAGGAGTACCAGGGAAATATGTGAATCTGTTGAGATCGTTGTGTGCTTACTCTGCAAGCCGGATGCGAGTTTATGGCCAACTGTCTCGGGCGTTCATCACTTCTATTGGTGTTCCTCAAGGGTGTCCGATTTTCCCCTTGTTGTTCAGTTTTGTCATGGATGACATTCTGGAGGGTGCGCTTGAGCAGTCCAGTAAACTTCTTCCTGGTGCTAGATTGACCAATGTGGAGTATGCTGACGATAATGTCTTACTTAGCCTATCTGCCGCAGACATGCAAACCATGTTGTACCAGATGAATGACCTGACTGGTTCGTATGGAATACGCTTCGCACCTTCAGAGTGCAATGTACTGCTTCAAGTCTGGGACATTTTCACTCCTACTTTCTTCTTTGCAATTAATCTCCCCACAGACTATGAACAGTTTCACACATTTGGGTAGCACTATCTCGTCAGTCTGTAATATTGCTGATGAGGTATCAGTGAAGATAGCAAATGCACGAGCTACCTTTGCCAGCTTGTGTCATCTGTGGCATCGAAATGACATCTGGTTGTCGCTGAAAGAGAGGGTGTATAATGTTTGTGTGCGTCCCGTTTTGCTCTATGATTCGGAAACGTGGTCTGTTCGCAAGGAAGATATCAACCGATTTGCTATATTTGACCATCGTTATCTCTGCCAGTTAGCCCACGTTGAGTGGAATGATCGCGTGAGCAATGTGGCAGTTCGCCTGCGTGTATTCCGGAATGCTCGGGATGCGTGATCACATTGCACACTCTGCGGTAGTTAGGCCACGTACTCCGCCGCACATCAGCTAAGAGTTTGTCGTACATCAAATTGTATACTGAGACCACCAACAGTTGGGTAAAGTCGCGTTGTGGTCAAGCAACAAGGTGGTCACGAAATATGAAGACCCTGACTGTTCCACTGATCCAAGTGGGTAGATGTTGCCTGACTGACTGGGGTCCCTGTGATCGTTCAAATCGCCGATTAGGAACGTTATTCGAGACGGCGATGTGCAGCAGTCAATGGCGTACTTGCATCCATACTATTCCTGGTTCTCCCGCTAAGTCTGAATTTATTTTCGAATTGTCGATCTTCTTAGCAACGTTTTCTTTTAGGATATTCCGCGTCACTGTTGAAGTGAGCGGCGGCCCGAGCCACATTACCTTTTGGTCAGGCTCATGACTGTTATGATGATTTTGATGATGATCTACGGAGGCGGCTCGACTCTGGAGATGGTCTGCGTAATGTGAATGAGTGGAAACCAACGACAAATTTCCTTTAGTCTAGATCGTCTGATTATTTCATCCTATTGGTTGACCGATCACCAATCAGCTTGCCGTGCGCAACAGATCCGGTGTTTTAATGGAGGTTTCCTTGGTGAACATTGATTTTAGTCTTGGCATTTAATAACCAGGTTTCTTTCTAACGTGCAAGCTGGCTCGCAGGAAACGACGGCGATCGTAAAATACATCATATAGGCTCAACTTTGATTATCCTCAGATGTTCCTGTTTATTCAAAGTGACAAGGCCTGGCTCACATGTGATTCAACCTATTACATGGCTTACACTCAAAATGACCTCAACAATATTGTCGGTGGGTGAAGTGACTTGCAGATCGTGCAAAATAACAAAAAACAGAACTAAGTTTAACTTATTGCTATTGTGTATACATCAAAACGTGGTGCAAGAATAGGCATTACCATACATAGAACAAGTAGAAAGAATGGATTGGCGCATTCAATATATATTACATTCTCTACACAGACGCTACTGATTATGATTCAGTGACACCTTACAATCTCTCTCGTCATCGATCTTCTGGACCCTTTTGTGTCCGACTCGGGGAAACGTCGAGTTAATAGTTTCCTATCTGAATGGCTTTAATTACGGTTGCAAAGAAGTCGAGCACTGTGTTGTTTAGTTTTACACAACGTTCTGCAAGTGTTTAAACCCTAGAGACGTTAAACATGGATCTAGGGGCACTGTCAATCGAATTAAGCATGGACATGAGCTTCATAAAAACGACCTAATGATATGATTGACTGACCTGACCAAGCTGACCATCTGAATTTATCCCGCAACCGAAAACTAAATATTTTCGGCGTCCATGTTTGCATATATATGCGGTAAATCCGTATCCGCAAGCAACTGCAATTGGATTATCCAGTTGCGACAGACGTACCGGATGATACAGCCCCCATATGGGTAGCGAAAACTGATCTGGTCAATAAAATTAGTGTAGACAATCGCTTACCTTTAGGTACTACCAGAGGTTTTATTCCCAGTGCACCGCTGGCCGAAAAACCAAACACATAGGCTTGATTACCCTTCCAACGGTAGTCTGAAGACAGATCATAAACAGTTGTATCTCGAACGACTTTTTTCTGTGTGGCTCTTTTCGACAAATGGGCAGATGGAATACGAATGAGCCAGGTAAACGTGGATCGGCTTTTGATCCACATAACTCACAAGTCAAGGGGTAAGTCGGATTACCAAATTTAAGTATCCGGACACCGTTCACGATACATGGAACAACCTAAAGAAAAATTACGGACATATTTAGATTGAAAAACAAAAATTCATCCAAATATGAGTACCGGCAAAAAGCAACTATTTACCTAGTAACCAATATTATAGACGAGTTACTTGGTTCGTTATATTTGGCGAATTGCTGTCTCCTCAAAAAGGACACTTGAGATACATAGCACTGGGTTAGCTAGCTGTCAAGAATTAACTACCACAAAGTAGGTGGTTACCCTTTGCAAAAAATCACTGAAGGCGGCGAAACAAAATAAGTTTGTCCTGAGTCGTATGTTTGGGACATGTACCAGCGAGATATACGTCACGACACACACCGCGTTTCGAAGAATGTCGCTTTGTGTCCCGTTTCTGACAAATGTTTGGTGATAGAAGACAGAACTTTGTTATTGTGTGGCTAAATCTATGTTGATAATTTATTATAAATGCGACCTACTTTGTGCTATGGTAGACCAACCTGGTATCCAACTGCTGATCAGTCCCCCTAAGTGCATGAAAAGGAGCATATCGTGATGGACATAACAGGAAAAGCTTGATGTTTTTCCAGGAAGGCGAGGAAAGTGGGATTTACGCAATCATCTGTAAAGAATAACATCCAGACGATGACTCAGTGGCTTGAAAGTCTGGTTCTTCAGAGGTGAGGTTTACAGACAAACTGATATTTTTGACAAACTTTGCCTCTCTTCGTTCAGAGTTGATGGATAACAGAACTTCTTTTGTGAGAAGCATAGCACGACTCGCACGGGCGGAAACTAAAAGGCAGGCCGCAGCGCCAAGAAGACCGGAGGCTACAAGCGACTATTGGAAGCGGGTGTACACACTATGGGGGACGTCACCAGAAAATATGGTCGCACTACTGCCAAATATATTTATACACGGCAGACATGCAAAATAACGTTTGTGTTCGTTGTTCTAAATGTTTACACACCAAGTAATGGATGTCTTGTAATAAATAGCATCTCAAGTCAAACAGGAGAATGAAAATACACAGGCCACAGCTGTTCGAAGAAGGAGACTTATGGGCGCCCCTGGAGAACTTCGAGGACGTGGCCGAGGTGACCGGAGTCACGACCGATTGTGGGAATCTGGCTGTCCTGTGGACGCTGAAGAGAAGGAAGAAGACAGTGCTGGACGCAACGAGAAGAGGCCTTGCGAAGATGAAGTTGGTCGCTGCGAAGGAGGCACTGGTGGCTGCGTTTGACAGTTCGGTCGATCGCCGATAAGCCATGCAGAGGTTTAACGTGGCCACGTCTGGACAGCGCGCTGACCTCTCCATGTTCACTGCCACTCTACAGAGATAATCGGACAGGGCACTATCCGAATCGGGTCAAGAGTCAAGATGGCAGTTGTTGACGGAGCAGTTTATCGAGAGTCTCCCGGTGGTTGTTCACGCCCAAGTCCGTATTGCTCATGCCATCCGGCTGACGGACCTTGATTAGCTTACAAAAGTGACAAGCGAGTTGAGAGTTACATTCTTGGCGTCGGTGGACCTTATGGGGCCCACTTTCACTGAACCCTCACGATAATAATCATGTTCTGGTCATGAAGGAAGCGAATGGCGATCCACATCAGCGGGCGTCTACGGTGGAAGAAGTGGTGATGAAGCACATCGCAGAGACCCACGGCGTACCAAAGTGATCTTGACGGATCAGGGACCATGCTTTGGGTTCGAGGGGTTTCGAACACGGATACAACAACTAGAAATCAAGCATACGCGAAAAAACACCATATCACCCACAGACGAAAAGGCTAACTGAACGCAACAACCGAACAATCAAAGGATGGCTGCCAACAAAGAGAGGCAACTTGGAATCAGCATTATCACTGGTGTTATTGCTCATTGTGTGTCTGTTCAGCCGACCACGAAGGAGTCTACATTTCAACTGGTGTATGGTAGAACAACCCGACTTCCAATGGGTCAAGACAGTGGAATATGGCCACAGTACAGTAATTCCGCCAGAGAATCGGTTGCCGGGAGAGAACGAGCCAAAAACATCTAGAAGCGTCACAGGCATACGTAAGAGCAATCAGCTGTTCAACAGTTCAGCAAAGCTAGAATGTTCAACCTAAGAGAAAGGGCAAAATATCGAGATAGTCGGAACACAGGTGCCAGCGACCCAGGCTAAAGAAAACTCCTGCCAGAATGGAACAGTCCATATTTGGTAGTTTCCAAATAGGATCCGACATACACGATCGAAAAAAAACGGGGAGACGAAACCAGTGCATTGTAGTGAGTTAGTGGAGTGGCACCATATGCCAGTGCAGCGGATCAGGGAAAGATCCGTGAGTCTGGAGATAATATTGTATCGATCGAAAGGAATTCGTCAGCGAGTGCGAAAGAGCTAAGATACCTCAGAAAACGGAGGAGTGTTGCATAACATGCAGCTTCGTTTGCGGGTAGCATGACCCGGCGCGTATGTACGGAAACTAAAGGGCAGGTCTAGACGCTAGGAAGACCGGACTAGAAGCAACTGTTGGAAACGTGTATATGCACTGAGCGCGACATGTCACCGAGGAGGACGTCGCTACATTAATGACAGTTGTGCAAGTGTCCGTATTCGTTCTGTACTTTCTCATTCTTTGTAATCGATGTCTTGTAATACACAACTTTGCAGATCGGGCGTCTTTTGTGGTGACAGTGATATTATTCGACGAGGTGTTCGCGAAAACTAAACCTCTCGAAGTGGTTTACATAAAGCGTACGGTAAATTCGTGCGAATTTGTGAAGCTATGGTCACAAACGAAAACAGATCGGCTGGAATTATACGACTGCAAACAATCGGGAGTGTTCTGATTACCTTTCTGTCATTAGTACAACAATTGTCAAACAGAGGAGACCCCCGCGACCCAAACACTGAGAGAAAACAGGGCGAATGACAACCGTCTGTCTCACATCCTTTAACTAATTGCTCCACGTATTGCTACCCATAAAAGTGCTTGTAACCTGAAGTGTAATGAAGTCATAAGTGTATCCACAGCTCTCGGTCTCCTATTTCTACTGCGTCGAAGCTAGCATTGGGCTCGAGCTGATTCACTATGTGCTCTGTCCCACGAGCCTAATTATTTACAGAAGCTCTTGCATGTATTCATATAAATAAACAACCCTGTGACCGCACGGAGATATATCTGAATCCCATGTTGACCTATATTTCAGTACTCTTTTGTGAAATCAGAATTCTGACAACAGAATCATGTTCTACACTTCAGGTTTACCCTGACTCTAACAGGCCCTCTCGCAAAGATGTTGAAAGTAAGAGGGAAGTCGGAACTTAACCTCCAAAGGTGTCGTCGGTTGTCGTACTCGATTGTACCGTCGTTCAAGCCGACTCCACGTGTTGGCGCTTGTTGACACGGCTGAGGAAGACTGAAAGTATCCATCGAGGTCTCCAAAGGCACACCTTTATCGCCGGTGATTGCTCGGTAATAGCCGCGGGTTGCAGCTAATTTGCACGGCATATCCGAACGTTCGTTCCGACTTGGATTTCAAAAGTGACGATACACAAATTTCTTGGGATTCGACCCAAGGACCATTTGGCACGTGTTGCAGCAATCCCGGGCTAAGACAGTCTGATCAGTGTTGAAGTGTCGGTGTTCATCGCTGTGCCGTTGGCTGAACCTGCCTTCCCTGGTTGGATCCCAGCAACAGCGATAGACGGACGGGTGGAACGTAGCGACCATCGGAGTTTTCGTCCAATAAAAGCCTCAACTGGACGTCGTCCCCTAGGAGCTTGCAGATTTGGTGTTGCTCGATAATAAACCAGAAATGTTCTCAGCATTTCCACAATAGTTCCTTAGTTACCTCGTGGACATGTTTGTTCGTGTTCAGAAGCCACACCGCCTGTCCGTTGGTATGAGAATGCTTAGACATTGAACGCTTGTGGTCTCCAATCGCTGGCAGATGATGACATCCCCACTCGTATCCTGAACACAATGAAACGAATGACACTTCAGACGATCATTATCAAATACCACAGGGTAGTCAATCTCAAATAAGGTCCAATATTGGTCGGTCAGTTGTCAAAGCCTCCAAAATTTTTGGGTATCCAATCAATACGCCTTGGTCGTCCTCACTCTTGAGCGGAGAGCAACCGATCAGGCCTAATGTATCTGAGTCACGCGGCGGGTGTACTCAACAAGTTAATCCACTTACCACTGGCAGGCCTCGTTAGTTCAAAAAAGTGGGCGAACCCAGAAGCTTCCCTAATGTGTACAGTTGCGGTTCGGAACATTTGTTCGTCCACGTCACTCTTCGAACTTGTTTATTTTATTTAGAAGCTTTCAACACTGTTTCTACGTCGTAGATTTCCGATTTTTATGTTATGCTCACTCTGCAGGGAGAAAGCGTGCAACTACATGGAATGTTAATCCAAGGCAGGCTAACGGAATGACCAAACCTGGGCGGCCATTCACACACTTCGGGTTGGGCATGACAAGCGAGTGAGTATGGCTGATTGTAGTCGTTTTGCATATCCGCCCAGATCTTCTTTCAGTATCAGCATATCAGGTTGAGACGAGTAGTTCCGTTTACTTTTATCAGCACTGTTCATAACCTTCTATTTATAGCTTGGGTGTCCGCGAACAATCTTAGTGGTCTCAAGGCAAAGTTCGCCCGCTAAGGCTGATCAATATTTTTGGCATTTTGTTGCTGAGGTTAGTTACAACCGGGTACTTTAAGTTCCCGTTTTACCTCATACAAGTATCCTTTAGTCTCTTCACAAACCGTCGTTCGCAAGAGCGGGGGAAATGTGGATCTCACTGGCGGTGAGTGGTCATAGTTAATTGAAGGTGCGCTTCAAACGCAAAAAATGACTGCTTTAAAACAGTAAAAGATGGCTGAAACAACAGTTCAGATGGTTTTGAGAACTTGCGTTCTGTTATACACGAAACGATCGAGTTGTATGCAACTGTTTATACCATAACAGTCAACGTTATTGAAATCAAGATATTCTAAACTGAGGAACAGCGAGCGTGCCACAGTCAGCTACAATAGGAACGGTAGAGTTATAAGTATAGCTCGCAACTGAAGGAACCCGCTCGCAATGCATACTACTAACAAACAACCTGCCAGGCTGGATAAGACATGGGTTACAATTCGATCCGGCGGACGACTGCGAAATCGCCTCAAATATGGCGACATGATAGGCTGCACAAGCTAACACAACTGTGGATTAGATTTTTGGTTATACTGAACACAATTGGGGATAATAAGGGTACATGTGGGGGAAAAAAGGTTCATAAAAAGTTGTCACGATGAAGATGTATGTACAATCAATGTTTCACATGAATCAAGGTAATACGAACCAACCACAATATTCTAATTCTTGGAAGAGAAGGAACGAAGCCCAATATTAACACCGTATAGTAGAAAATGGAGATAAACGAAGATGTGTAAACAGGGGAGTGCACGACTTCCATCCATCAATATGGTGCTGAAACAAGGAATCCGAGAAGGAATGAGACAAACTTCGGAAAGTGCTAGGGAGCAAAGTGTGGAATGAATTCACAGAAAACACGAGTGTGCAGGCATGTACCAAGATCGGGAGCAAACACTTTATCAGAAGAAAACCAAGAAAATGAATTCACCGGAAAACAGTTCACTGCTCACAAAATGAAAGGTAACTTTGTTGGCAGGGTTCGGGGATTGTCTATATGAGTCATGGCCGCCGTGGACTTGCAATAGATTGTCCATTGTGTGCAAAATAATATCGTCCTGACTGCCTGAAAACGAATCACGCGAAGAGATTGTACGTAGGAAGTTGAGGGAGACAAAATACTTGTAAAAAACGATGAACAACCACACCAGAACCTTCACACATCTAAATATTCTGAGAGAAGCATCGAAACGAAACGACCGGAGACAAGCCCTGTAATTACGAGATCGAACAAGCTCCGAAGATAAATAAATGGAAGAATCAGGACGTATAAAAACAAGAGACGGATGTTATCCTGGTTTGGAAACAAAGTTTTTAAAATCTCAGACTGCTGAAAAGTAATAATTCAGGTTAATCAAATGAGACGTGGTTAATTAGTAATTCTTCCGTGACAGCAAACCTCCTCCAATACGGAACTAACGTATCAAACACATTCCGCTGATTCGTAAGCTAGTTATGGAAGTGTTAACTTCACCACGCTGTAAAACGCATGACAAAAACTCAACGCTTCGATCGAACGCATTGACTTCAGAAATGATTCAGCTGATTACGAGGTACAAGCAGAAAGGTTTATGCGTCAGTATCAGTAATAATTCTACGGTTAACGAACATATGAACTAGCTGTTAACCTAGATGAGAAAACAGACACCCATGTAGTAGCATAAACATATCGAAAGAAAATCTTTAACCACAAGCAGTAAAATGCATGCTTTGATTTAAGGAAAGTGACAGGCACCTAATTGTGTTCGGCATCCGGTGGAACGTTGGACAGAATCAATTTACATTAGCCCTATAACCTACTTTCAGTGAACGCATTTGAATGAAGGCCATCGTGCAAGACTGTTTATGCTATGGACCATAATGTCTTATTAAACGAAGGACTTTTCACACCGGCAGCAACCGCAATATACCAGCAGCTGAGATTAATGACAAAAACAGTCCTACTCTAAGGAGTTAACTGACAAAATTGTAGTTTAAGCTCAGTCAATCGATATCAAGATATCAACTCTATGAAAACAAACGATGGAATTAGGAGGAAGGTAAAATTGCCTCTGCATCATCCACTTATCAACCGTCCTCGTTTTATAAACAGCTCAGCTAAACAATTGAATTCATGACATTCAACCCGATTAGCTGTCATCTGTCCTGATTTTTCCGATTCTACATGACGAGTCACGGGACGCCAGTCCAGAAGACAAACACAATCGATCGTAGCCAACCTACTCATAACTGCTACGGTTACGTTACGTAACTTGCCACCTCAAACCTCACACAGCGGTCAGTTGGGGCATCGGTAGGGATTGCTCGGTATGGCAGACGATTGGTTTACATCTTTGGTACACGGTTCTGTCATCTGGATCTAAAGACGTGAAATCGTTGGACCTTGGCTACCAAATATTCGGATTACGAACATAATTACTAACAGTGTGATTCGCGCAACGGAACATCTTTTGGACGTAGCAAAACGTGTGTGGGGTCAAAGTGTATTACATGAAAGGTTAAACAGTTCGCCCGGGAACGTCGCTTACTGTAATATGAGACTATACGATTCGCATAAGAAAGCCCCTTTAAAGAGGCCACATGAACGGTATCGCACCAACATAACAAATCATCACAAGGCTAAAGTTACCGCTGTAAAAATGAGCATTAACATTGTGTTATGGGCTTTCCTGGCTGCCGTCCAGGGAAATATTAATATCTAAGGCGATTATACCGTAGATTTACATTTTATTGAAGGGTTGAAGGCTTTGTTCGAACAACTCGCGGACTAAACAACACGCAACACTGCAGTAATATAAACTAGAACAGATGGTTCTTTTCAAAGATGTCAACAACAAAGTGAAAAGACGCGGAAAACATGGCCAGTGACTTAAAGTGTCGGATAAGATGACGACATGGTTGACGCGTCCGTTTCCAAATAAGTATAATCGTCAACATAAGTAGAGTGCGTTGCGCCATTTGCGTCCCCTTCATATTTACTATACAGTGTAAACCCGAGAGAATAAGATCGGTAGGCGTCAGCGAGGGATTCTGTAGTCCATCTGGCTAACGCTGGTAAGCCGGTTTGTAGGCTAGTTTGAAGGTAAAACTTCCATCTCTAGTAAACGAAAAATAGAAAGACCATTGGGAAGATCTACGTTAGAAAAAAAAGGTTTTGAAAATATAAGGCGAGAATTAAGTCAACATAGGAGTACATACTAGTGCACTCTAATAAGAAGGAAAACAAAAGTTTTAAGTGTGGTTGCAAAATAAACAAGACATTCGTAAAAAAAACACCAACGAAGCTGAAGAAAGGAAAAAGTAAAAGGCTACCATGGCTCAGGCTTCTGAAAAGGAAGGCAGGTGACTCAACAGATGACGGTGGTCGTCGGTAGGTACGAACGAAAAAATAGATATGGCGGACGTAACATATTTGCGTCCAAAGTACTCATCGTTTTTTCACTGAAGATGTCCTAGGAGTATGTTGATGACTTAATAACCCGAGACGGCTTGCTCATTTGAGACCACATTTAGCACAATGTCATATAGCCACGTCGCCACAACTCATGACATCCACAGTTCCTTTGTGTACTGCGTACATCAAATCATGGCCGCGCAACCATCACTCACTGAATCTTCGGATGTCCGTCCGGATCCTGCTCTTCTAGAGGATTAGGATGAGACCTAAAAATCACAATTACAACGTGAAGGGTATCACCCTAGCATCACGGTTTCTGATCACCAGTAGTTCGGCTACCTGCATTTATCTGTCCGTACAGTAGCTGTTTCGAAATCCGGTCGTCGCCCATCCGACGGACGTGTCTTAAATCAATGAGGCTGATTGAGGATCGGCACGAGTTCAATCCCTTCCGTGTGTGCTCGCCGAGGTACTTGTGTGTTTGGAACCATGACCGACCACCGAATATCCAGGATGTGTCTAATACACTACCGATGGAGGCGGTTTACAGGCCGTTGTTGGTACAGCGTCCAAGAGTAGACAGCACCAATGAACGGTAGACATGCAGCCTTATGTTTACTCTTTAGAATACAGTTCTGTCATACACGTCTTTCAAGACGTCCGAAAGTAGCTCCAACTTATGCTACAAGAGCACCCACTTCCCAGTCGAAGGACAGATCTGTGGACAGATTGGTAACCAAGTAGCAGACGTCTGCACATCTATCAACAACATCTCTATTGACGCGGATTCCAGGTACAGGCACAGCATCTCTACCCGAAGAAATTTTTAAGAAAGCGTCTTACTTGTTGAAATCCAAATCAAACTGGGATGGTGAGATCGCGAAAGCTATGGTCAATCGCTGAAGACTCTCTTTGCTGTACGCAAATGGCGTACTAGCATCTGCAAACAACAGCATGCGTATTATTGAATTATGTGGCCGATTTAGGCGCCAAAACAGCGAATATCTAGCAAGCGTCCATCTATGCGGCATTCAGTTGCCATACCGTCCTCAGAATTCGGAAGAGCAACTGACAAAAAAGCATGACCCATGAGGCAACAGGATATAGGGTATTCTTGAGATACCCTGCCCTAGGGCGCAGTGAATAAGACATTGATGGCTCGTTCTGTTTGCTGATGCGAACACACGCAACTTAATCGTAAAGTAACGAACATGACAATAGAGACAATCAGATCTTAAAAACACAATCACACAAACAGACTGAACAATGAACATCTGGATTGGTGACTAGGCACAGAGAAATGAAATCGTTCAAGAGGTTGGCCACTACATCGGGCTAGGTGACATGGCGGCTAACCGAGCTCAGTGGCATGGATGATGTCGTTGTTTTGTCGAGTTCTCTATTAAGTAAGTGCATTTAATGATGCAGGGCAGTGAAGGTTATAAGGAAGCTGTCTTGCTGATGACGTCTTACTTTCACTTACAGTTCGGTTGTTTGTTCGCAAGGTGTAAGCGCCTTGATGTTGTGTGTTTGAATACGGACGTAGCTATTTTTAGTAGTCAGGTCCCTTCCCCTCTCCTCTTGTTTTTTCTGGCTTTTTCATGGTTGTATGGCAATTAGGCATGAGTGGGAACCACTGATTTACTGCTATCCATTATGATGAAGAGGATAACACTTGGATTAAGTTATATAGGCTACCCAAATGTGCCCAGGTCGGGTCGTTCCACTTACCAGGTTGAATCGAGTAGTTAAATTTTTAGGAGGTTACGGCGTATGACACATTAAGATTAGCTGGTCAACGATCATCTGAATGAACGAAAAAAACGGTGGCGTGCACAGCACGGATTTGTACACACGGGGGCGAAACCAAGCTTCCCCCATCAACGAGCACTTGACAGAAAGCAGACGCAGAAGAAGCATCCTCGAAGCTTATGTTTGTTTTTCATCATGTATTTCATTGAACATCCATCAACTGAGAGTAGTTGCCTAAATTTCTGCTCGCAAACAAGGTGTGCTGATACTGCTAATGTCCTGGTAAGTAGGATATTATCCAATGTGAGCACGTTTAGAAAGCTGAGATAATCTAACCCGAACAGTTTACTAATGTTGTTTGTTCCTTTGTAATCACGTCACATACGTATGCGATCGGATCGTTAAATACGCTAAGCCAGTAAACAACACATGATTAACATTTTTTCGAATGACACTATGGGAACTAAAGTAAACCCAAAAATGTACTAAACAGTTGAGTTAACGAATTACATCAAATAAACACGTACCTGCAAGTTGATTGACAAAAACGTGGTGCCACTAGCGCCAAAGTCCATTCTACGCAGACAAGGGATAATCGTTTTTTGAATGTTTAAGTTTCTCTGGCCAAAGTAATCATGGCTTGGCCGAAAACGAATAATTTACGTTGAACAAATAAGATGGAGGCAGACGGCACTACAGACACGATGAGAGCAAGATGTTTGTAATAAAAAATCTCAAATGTGGAGAGGATGTTGAAGGAAGTCAGAGATTACGACAGCAACTGCTTTGTCGAGGAGGCTGCCAGCAGAAATGTATCAGCTAAGGACAACAACCGCATAGCATTGCTCAATCGAACTGCTCGGGTTAACAGCTGGGCAAGAAACTGGACGTGATTGTGAAATAACGCAGTCAGATGGGGCAACTGCTCTGCTATATCCAGCGGTTTTGAATTAGGTCCAAGCCAAAGGGATTCCAACTGAAGTGCCATTTGACAGATTACATTCAACTCGGTGCGTAGCATACGTGACGCGTCCGTTAGCAGACAGACTGATTCTAGTCCAGATAACAGCTCAACATGCGAACGAATGAGCTCGGATAGAGTACCTGAAGAAGGGTGCTCCGACTTGGTTTTGTGCACAATCTGTGTGGTATCTTGCAGATTCCAGTGCTGAGCAAATTTTCTTCGTAACCCTTCCACCCGATGCACAAGAAAGTCGTGCAGGCCAGCAAAAACGTATAACATATTGAAGCGTAGCAGCAGCATACGATGATAAGAGTTCGGATCGGACGAAAACAGCCAGTTAAGTTGTGAGAAGACTAGAGTTTCAAGACTCCATTTTACATATTTGATCTGGAAGAAGACGGTCAGAAACAGAGTGGATGCAGACGAACAATTTTTAGATTGGTCAGAAGGAATGATAGATAATAACCACAACACAGCTAAACGTGCACAGACACCCTGATCAAGAGCACTAGCTGATCTTTCGAAACGCGGTACCCGAGAGGTACGAAACTATCATATAACAAGCATGTTTAATTTACTGCACGTCGTGCTTTGCCACTCACAAACGACAATGGCTGAATGGTTGTATATAATGTCTCAGTGTGTGTTGACGTGGTCAACAAACGTTCGCTTCACGGGAACGAGGAATAAGCAAGGAAATACATTATTGATGAGTTTGAAAAAAGTGGAACTCTAATATAATTGTTCCTTTCCGAGTGAATCGGCCGAATCCGGTGTCACAGGATGACAAATGCCATTCTGGCCGGAATCGTTTGCATTATATATATATATATATATATATATATATATATATATATATATATATATATATATATATATATATATATATATATATATATATATATATACGATTGCCCGTGTAGAGTGGGATCACTAAATAGTTGTTGAAACTGTCGGATAATGGATATGCGAACGTCTTTTACCAAACTTGATCTTTTGTCGGTGGTCTGATTGGTACGGACACGTTCTGCGTACGCCAGCCTATCACTTGACTTGTAGAGCCTTACTTAAAAAACTGAGAGTCGGCTAGAAAATCCAGCACAAAAGCTGGACAATGACCTAGCACCGAGGCAAGAAAAACAACTGACGCTGATGCATGCCTTCGTCGACTCACTCTGCCTCTTTGGTCGAGAGTCCAAGAATTGTGCACATCTAGTGTCACAGACGCCGCAGATGAGACAAATGTAAACGGTGGCTCCAGAGTGGGACTTTTACTATACCTGTTCATTTCGAGTTATGTTACATCTCGCTTATATTCTTGCATCAGGTCTGTGGTAAATATTAAATATATAGATAAGCATATTTGAAACTCCAACTAACTTTCAATAAGAAACGAAATACTCCATTGTACACATCCAGCGCAGCGGTATTCAACAGTATGGTTACCGGCCATTCAGCTTTAAAATCCACCCGGACAAGATCAAACGAGTTCAACACAGGTGCAGTATCTGATACGGGCGGCACACTAGATGTCGAGACGAAGCCGAACGCAAATATCTCAGAAGCTAGCCAGTCGTGAACGGAATGGGATTCAAACTGGGCACGAAGACGCAACGTGAGACCCACAAGGTCACTATGCCATGGTCCTCGGAATCGGTGAACGTGGTGGAAGAGTTGACGTGCAAAATCGTTCATACGATCACCAACACCAAACAAGTATACAGCTCCGACAGCAAAGAGACCAGTTCCGAGGCTTCGACGGATGGGCATCAGATCTGGATCCAAGAGCACTTTGATCAAATGTCGATTCAGTAAGTCACAACGGTCTCGAACAAGTTGCAACAGGTTGGATTGCAGTGAACTCACCGTGGTTCTGGAAACAAATGAATCGGTATTGGAATAAGCAGGTTTAGCTGTGACTTCAGGGGTACGCACTGAGTCCATAAGTTCGCGGTGCAAAGTCAGAAAGTCAGCATCTTCAAGTGTAGGTTCGCGACGGTACGATAATGCACATTCCAAGTCATCTGTTGAGAGATCCTCCTTTACAGTGTGACACCAACAATCAGCAAGCATTCGGAATGTGTCTTCAGGATGCGCCGTAACTTCCTCCAATAGTTCAGGACGAGTTACTTCACTTGAGAGGGCAATCAGTGTACAAAGTGCTTTCAAACTGGCAATCAAATCGTACAAAACAGGGTAGAATATTCGTGGAACTAATGCCAAATTGATAGAGGCCGGAGGTGGTTCGTCTTTATTCATGTGACAGACAAAAGTCATATGCCAAAAGTCCGGATCGGTGGGAGTTATATCCGAATCTGTACTAACGAATAAACAACGCAGATACTCAAGCGCTGAGGCCTTCCCAGAGAGAAGGTAAACGGTTGAGTATAGATAGGGTAGAAAAGTGCGAAAATAGCAGGTGTTCAAAAGTTCAATAAACGAGGGGTCATTGGAACAATCTCCAAAGGTAGAACATACATGGTGCAGCATGTCTAACATGCGAATGTGCATTGTGGGATCGGTCACGAGACTGCCAAGGTGTCCGGCAGTTAGCTGCATGACCAATCCAGCAAAAATACCAACGCGCCGAATCCATAGTAGCAAATCAAAGTAAAGTCGGGTCAAGGTGAAGATGCCGGGACCACGAGAAACGGTTTGCAAGGCTTGGAGGTGGTGATCCAATGTTGCTAAAAAGTCATTGAGGCACATTCCAAATGCAACTATACAGGGATGTAATGAGCCAGTTTGGGCCGTTACGAACTGTACCAGAGTACGTAAAATTAGCGATCGACTGATAAATCGAGCAAACAGATCAAGCACGGCATCCAAAGTTGTATAAGGAAGGTTGGCAAGACTGACTCTACCGGCGGGTGCTACACGAATGCTCAGCAATGTTTCTGGGTGGTGCGCAGTGTAAAAAACGTAAGAAGATCGAGCTCCAAGCAGCGACCATATAATTTCTCGTACAATCTGATATTCGGTCATTTCATTCCGGTTGTCTTCTAGGTTGTTTAGCATGAGCCATTTCCGTTTGAAACAATTGATAGTTGCTTTGTTCCTACGCCACCAGTATTCTGGCTGAAGGCAGTTAGTTATATGTGATTCTGACAAAAGGTATGTGCTCTTTGGGTGATCATTCAAGCTATTCACATTGTCCCAATGACGCGGGTAGGTGGCATGCACCGTCGGACTGAAAGCAGGTGCGATAGCACATGAAACTTCGTTATCATCGGTCTCAGAAGCTGAGTCAACAGACCGCATTCAAACAGAGCAGCGTCTAACTGAAATGGAAAGGAACAGATGAATCTAATGAAACTATCGACAAGCGAGGCATATACCAACATATTTACTAGCAAATGCCGGCCTATTCAGTAGAGAGAAAAAACCAACGTTACCTGACGACTAGGAAGGTAAGTTGCCACATCTAAAAGGGAACCACGAAAATGTCATTGACCCCTAATCAGAACCTCATAAAACGCAAGAGGAGACAACCACGAGGCTCTCAGTTTTGCATAATATTCAATTTAAGGTTATTCGGACCAGCTCGAAGTAGATCAGCCGTAATGATACCGACTGCTAACCACATGGCTGGGAATTTGAGCCCTCGGTATTTATGAGACGCCCATGAAGCGCATCCCAGTGAGACATTGCTACCAAGACAGTGAATTGAGTTGAGTTCATGTGTAGCTAGATCAGTCTTGATCGAATGACATATTTTACGTAGCAGGCACGAGAATGCCTGTGAAAAATGGATTACGCTGTCCTGGTTGCGATATTATAACGGTATACGCGTTAGGTTATCCAATGTGCCGGACATTTGAAATGCAGTGTAAACAGTAAGTCTAGAAAGTCTGTGTGTCTGACCCACATGTGCTTTTTAGTGAGAAATCCCCCCTTGGAATCCATTTTCAGATGGTTAAGCTATCTGTGGTAAAAAGCTACTCGATTCATCGTTTACCCAAACCACGACACCATGGACGATTTAACAAGGAACCACAAAGATACCACATCAGGAGCGCACGAACAGCTTCAATGATACACCTTCCGTTATTCGCCAAGTTCCTTGTTCTGTACTGCACTAATCAGCTTACAGTTTGTGACTTCGCATGTGCCATTATGATCAGCCAATAACAGACTGTGATTTCTTAAACACTAATGTACATCTATAAGTGGATGTTCCTGTCTCATGGATAATCACTGTTTACTGCAACCATTCCGAAGTCTTCTCTTTATTACTTGCATGGGAGATTTCAACTTGAGTACGATTTCTAGAGCTAATCGACCTCCCCAATTCTAAGTACTACAAGTTGGCGTCGCGAAATGGAACTGTCTGCAGTTGAACAACTGAATCTTCATTTTTTGTCCAAGTGAGACCGAAGGGTAGGTCAGAAAGTTCGAACTGTGGTGCAGTATTCATCGTGACTGTATTTACCACTGAAGAGTCTGGCCTACCCGAACGCCCCAGCCTGATTGCCATTCGACGAACTGAAGAAATTGCTGTAAAGCACGTGCTTCTCGTCAAGTACCAGATCGCAGAACGTGCGGTGTTAAACTCACTGGTGCGTTCAACGAGCGCGAGTGAGTTCGTCCTACAAGTGCAAAAACAAGTTGCCCTTTGCAACTTTAGTGTTAAACTGAAGGAGCATCTGCGTGATCGACTGATTGCTGATGATCTTCAGCGGGGATTGATGGTCACACAAAGTATGAATTTCCAAGAAACCCGAAACACGTGAACAGAAGGATAACGCGAATGCCGGTATTGCTGGTACAAACATACTATTTCTGGAGATCAAGGCGTACACTCCTATCAGAAATCAAATGATAAACAAGATTCCACGGTCTCCACATGTTTCAGTTGTACTAACATTTCGTCATAATTCACGTTTGATTATTCGTATCATCATCATCATCATTATCTTCTATACATTACAGCTACTGTACCGTCCTTCTCAGAAGAGTAAAGCCTTACTCTACGGGCCTTTGTCTTCTAACGACTCAACGTGCCACTTTTAGAATACCGTTCTTCTGACTCATTACAATTTACTCTTCTGATGGACAAAGCACTACGACCGGAACGATTTGACACCGACCCGGATTCATCTGACACAAGAAAACAATGGAACCACTAGTACTACACATTTCAAAACTATCTTACATCTCTCAAAACCCCCGACGATG
>LUCH01005619.1:12872-24485 GCA_013368495.1 Paragonimus heterotremus | reverse complement strand
CTGAACAGGTTAACGATTCTTGTGATTTCAGCTTAGACAGAAGTCCTAATCGTGAGGCCGTCGATTGCAGTTAACAGACAGTAGCTGTGCCTCCTCTTAAGGAGGTCGTGCAGTCTGGATATTATTCACAAGCGAATGTGTCTGACCGCCTGCACTTGCTGTTTCAGTCGTGCCTAGTATGAGATCAACACAATTACCTCGTGAAAGAGTGACCAGAGTTCAAATTCTTGCCGTAGTAAGAGCTCTAATCAGAGCAAAACTCGAGTCTAGTACTTCATTTGGAAAAACGTCGACTGTAAAGCCTGTGGGAATGCAACAGCCGTGATCGGTTATGGTTGATGTTCGATCTATATACAAGCCTAAAAAATTGCTATTCGTTAGTATCGCTGGTATATTGTTGTCGATGCTGATTATAAGGTGGTGGATGACTAAGAGGGGAAGGAGGGGAAGGTGAATATTAGACTTACTTATCACCGAAGAGTGTTTTCTGTTATACTGTCTTTATAGACAGTCATATGACTTTATTTACAGCCATAACCCCCTCCTCGTTCATATACCGAGACTAATGATTATCAGAAAGTCATCAAGTGTCGCTGTATACTGTATCAGTTGCAGTAAGCCTGAAATTCAGTGTACACTTCACAATCTCACAGAGCATGTGGTACAAGAGTCACCAACCTGGTATTGAAGTTCAAACGTAGTACTCCGAGTGACAGCACCATTATCCTAGGTCTGTTGTTCACTCTTCCTTCTCTTCAGATCACTCCGGCTCCCGGTGGTTCTCCATTCCGGGGAAAGCAGGATCCTCGCAAGGGAGATTACGAAATGATCATGGTCAACACCCCCTCCTTCGAGAAAATGTCAGGTTCGAGCACCAAACTCTCGCCGGCTCTTAATGGAATTCAATCACCCAATGGAGATTCTTATAAACACGATAGTGATCGAGAGTACGTCAGTTAGACTCAACTGTGTTTCTTCCCCCTGGACACTGAACGCTGTTATGGAAATTTGAGTAGGTTGTACGTAACTCCTCAACAAGTCATTTAAATCTAACAATAGGCTTGGTAGATGTATATTCTGCTTTCAATTTGCAGCTACGTCACACACTGACGTAATTTCATCGTGATGCTCAGATGTCGTTAGTAGAGCTCGAGGCAGACAGAGATAGAGCTAACAACTCCATGTTTGCTTAATGGAGGTCGTTAAAGTGAACCATATATTTAGGGAACAGGATGAGGTTAATCTTACTAACGTGGCCGATCATCCGTAATGGCACAGACCTGTACTCTGTTGTGATGTTCTGCTAACAGTGGGCAACCGTTACGATATGTAAATTATAAAGAATGCATTCTATGGTTCCCTTTTTATAATCCTAAGCCCTAGATAAAAGATCGGATAGCAACCGCCCTGATTTTTATAATCATATTTTAATGTTTTTTATTTAATATGTTAATCAGAGCACTTGCAAATGAATATCGGGTCTTGTCTATGAATTTTCTACTTTTAGAAGTATCAGTTTATCAGAAATTCTATCACAATCCCACCTGACCGATATGGAACATCACAATGTACCAGGATGTACCAAAGTCGGCGAACTTTTCTCCATTCGAATGGAACCAGAAGGAGAAACGAGACTCAAGGAGGATTCTACTGTGTTCACCCCTCCACCAAACCACTCCGATGACAAACCGGTAAAATCATGCGACACATCCCTACCACTTTTCAAGAATGTCCAAATAATGACTAAGAACAGCTTCCTAATCTCCAACTCTGTACCACATAGAACGCAAAGAGTTAAGTGGTATATCAAGGATCGCACACATTTGTATTTGACTGGTGAACCCGTAGTCACCGACATACAATCTGCCGAATCGATTGTTGATATGTTGCCGAATCTGAAAACTGCTCTTACTGATTTGGCTAATGCTCGTCCTTTCGAGAGGAGTATACCTGGCGGTCCAGTTCCAGTTCGAGGTTCTCACCTAAACCACATCACATCAGTAACAGTGATTGGTTTGAACTGGTCAGAGTTCATTGTGGAATTGGCCCGTATTCGAATCCTGCTTCCAGAAATGAAAGTGAGTCCGATTTATTTCCTTAACCCAACTTCTCACGATATCGTCCCATACTTTGAGGTTGTCATGAACCTGAGACATACCTATAATACACTAAATCAATCAGTATGTTTCAGTCATCAGTAGAGTTGTTGTTTTATAGTTACGCTTGCAGTTAATGTGTCAAACCTGCTTCTTTTGTTGGATAATGGTTAAGTTTGCATACATGTTTGTGAGGAGCACTACCGCAGCTGACGAAAACAATTCTACCAGCCCTGATTCAATACACGCGCTGGTTGTTTTGGCAGGCAATACTGACGCGACAGCGTTTTTAAGTCTTGTTGTTCTCTTGGTGGTTTACTGAATAGGTTTATTCTAATACACAAGTAACCGATTAAGTTCAATAAAATACATATTTATCGAACTCACCGAAACCATTCAGTTAACTGCATTCTATTGTAGGTCAGTAAGATGTCGAGTGTGAAAGTGAATAACGACCTTTGCGCTCAGTTGGACAATCTACTGCAATTTTTTTGAAGTGCAATGTCGTTTTCCTCATGGCCACAATAACTACTTTCATGCGGTTCCTGACAACCTTTTCTTTAGATCGATGAGTTTTCTGTTTGTACATCAGGTGTGCCTAGCTTTTATACCCAGAGGTATTTGTTACCATGTGTCACATGGAGATCGAAGGCACCTGGAAAAAGTCAGCGTTCCAGGGAGGAAATGAAAGACATTCAGTCGTTGATGAAGGACTCTGTCGAAATACTCAGTTTAGCTAGCCTATTATACAGTGAAAACTTCAGTGTGAACTGACCCCATGGCTCAATGTCCGTATTTCTCAAGTTGTTTCCAGTCTGGTATCCCTGGTATGGTAACGATTTACTGCACCACCTGAGTAATCCAACGTGCCTCACGCGACGGGTAGCTTGGCTGTTAGTATCTATGTTCTGACAACCGACCATGGATCATGAAGAAGTTGTGTGATGTTTGGCCAACTATTTGGTCATCTATTTAGAAACGATTCAATCTCAAAAGAATTGAAGACGGGCAAAAGGCCCTACAATCGTGCATCAAGTGTGTTATGTTAAGAAACTCAACTTTTAACGAAGTAGGTATGGCCAACAGTACAACACAAGTCAATCCATGGTTGACATATCATCATCCTGAATATTTTGGAAACTTACGAGTAGAAAGGAATGTAAACTGAAACCAGGTTATTGCTGCCCATATTTCCTGAGACAGATTCAGTGTCGGATGGACAGTTCATATTAATCCTATTAACCAATCATATTGCAGCCTCCTGTAGGTTCCTACTCCATCCTAACTTGTTTTTGTCTTTTGCTTGTTGACGTCGCCATAACCAGGTTCGTTTTAACGCCATGACTATCATACTTAGTTGTCACATCTGATTTTTCCATTGTCCTGACTGTCTTGCGTTGTAATTATCTGTCCTATATATTCGGAACCTGTGTAGCCTAGTTTTTGATTCTTTTCCAACGGACATCTGTGCTCACATCTTATCTTTCTCAAAATACGAATCAAGTCGTATGATCGAGAGTGTGATTGTAGTATGGTCGATCAGACACTTGGAATTGTACATTTGAAGAGCACCATGAATTGAGAATACCGAACGATGAACGATCTCAGTGTAATTTCGCCTAGTCTGATCATCGGGGCAGTAATATCTTTTATCTTCACAAGCGAAATTCTTGACCAGTGAATTGAATTGTGAACATCACATAAACCGGCGGCAAGCAAATGTTTGTGTGATGTAAAGCCATTTAACTGGGTATTAAAACGGCAAGTAAACCTCTCGCTCAAAAAGCACAATATTCTTATCTCGTCGGACTGATTATTCAAACTGGCTCATTTGAGCCTATTGGCGAGGTAGCCATCAGGGTGAAGCGCACTTTCGTCGCTAAATATAGTCCAGTGTACCACCATCTTGTTCAGTACACCAGCTGCTATATCTTCACGGAATTAGCCATCTCCACTACGGAGTTAACTTGAGCAGAACAGGTTGACAAGTCCTGTGATATACTAAATTGTTAGTTACAATTTTTGTGACCCTTAAACACTCTTGATGTTCTTACTTCGTTCATCGATATCCTTGGTATTCCAGGTCACGGCTTATCACAGAACCTTCCAGTTGTTTTTCGATCGTTTATTGCATTGTAAGTAGTTTATATGCATAACCTTGTATTTATTTACTACACCCTACAGGACATCATTCCTTTTCTTATACATCTGTATAAAATTGATTTGTATTATCATGCTTTCTGTATATAAATTCAGTTCATGTTTAAAGCAAAACTATCTTTCAGGAGCTATAAACTCCCATACTTTACACTTACTGGTAATAGTCTTTCCCTGCGATAACCATACTCCCGATGATTGGTATTTCACCACTTCATCCGCGCATACAGTTGATCACAACCAACTTTCGTTCTGCCCCTGAGCAGTATGACAATTTGAACCGTTGGAAAAGACACGACCTTACAGTTGGCTGATGTGGTTTGCACTGCATGCGACTGTGATGGGTTTTTTTTGATCGATACCGTCTCAATTGATAGCTCTTTGCCCATTGCTGAACAGGTTGATATGCAAATAAGTCTGAATATATCACTTGTAACCTCGACACTTAGCATTCTAAATCTCGAACCTGTTTTCAGCTCTGACAGGTCTACAGGTGTACTACAATCATCTGATAGACACCAGGTAGGTTCATGGAGAAAATTCGTTTAAATCCTAGAGCATTATGGCGTCACAGGGAGTACTCAATAAACAATTGTTTACTAAGCTACCTGACGAGTACGTACCATGGTAATACCAAGCCTATATCCGTACCCCCAAATTAAGTACAAAGTTGGATAATTAGACACCTATGGGAACTATGAGAAGAGGTCACCATTGAAAGTGAATACATTTTGCAACATCACCGTACAAGGTACTCCATGCTCTGACAAAATACCATACCGGTGACATGGACAAATCCTAATCACAAATGTCAAATTTGGGATACAGTGTTCCGAAGCTCAATACGCTGATGTGAATGTCAACTACGCAGTCAGACAGCATGGAGCGTTTCTGGAATGCGACAGAAATTACATTTTTTTTCCTCCGGTTCATTTTTTAACCTATAGATATAGCACCGCTGTACAGTTTTCCTTTGCGGTCATAACATATAGGAACTAAACAGAATAGGGTCGTTACACGGTAAGACAGCATACTCTTCAAACAAGTGCTACTTTACACTATTGGACGAAAGATAAAGAGGGTATAATTAAGACAAAATACACATTTGACTCCGTTGGTCTGTGCATGTGGTCTGGTTCGATTAACATTGGCTGACCCGTCTAGACCTGACACGAAGAATATCACGGCTCACTCTCTCAACTAACGACATTCTTACGCACAAGCTTTCGCACCTCTATATCATCCGCCTAGATGATGTTTACCGAACAGTAATCAGTTCGACAAAAATTAAACAACCTAATCAGTACGAATTCACTTTAGAGAATGTGTTCATTGTTACTAAACGACCTGAACTTTATCGGCCGGTAATAACACTGTCATCTGCGAATGTCCGATCATTTTGAACCAAAAATATTGGAACTAAATATTCTATTAGTATGTTGTGGTGACTCAGATCACTAACGTTGTAATCCAGAAAGACCGGGTCATTCCTCCCAGTTAAACAACTGACAATTCATGCATGCTACAAAACGGCCAACACCTTGTGCTGTAGGAATGTCTTTGTCATGGTTCAATCTCTTACCCCTAGGATTCTGCATCCCCACAGTTCATTTCACTTTCCGTAGCCCATCACTCCACCTTGTAGATTCAAGGCACTCACCAAACTGTTAAATGATGAACTTGTCTTGAGTCGTAGTGGTTCATCGCCTTGGATACGTGCTCAGTTGCTTGACCCAAAACCGAGAAATGGGAAGAGACGTGGCAACACCGTTTATTGGAAGAGCGAGATAAAACTATACCACAGAAGCTATAAATTTATAGGACAAAACGATCACCATAGATGGCCAACAAACACAGAGCGAATCAAGCGGAACAGTCATCTATGGCAGTCAGGATATCAGAGCAAATCACGTTACATGGGGCATCAAAAAGCAACGCGAGAAAAGACACAGTCCAGATAGCGTCCAGGCGTTCGACCGCACACCTGCAATCTGATTGGCTGACTGGAACCCCACCACCACCCACGACCATAGAATTCGATCTGGGCTGGCCGATCGATGTGGCGTGATGCGTCCTGGCTGTCACGTTAGGAGATGCGCCGCCTAACACCTCCTCTTTGAGCTCGTTGGTCGTACGTACGTGTGTAAGGATTCACTTGGTGTGGGATCACAGCGGTCCGTGTGCAACTTGATCGTCGAGATGCTGGCAACGTTTGGTGACTTCTCTTGAACCTCAACGTTCTGCGTCTCTGACGTGTTTCTCCTGACCTTTGGCAGTGTCCAGTAGCTCTTCCAGCGGCAGACCTCGGCTCTCTGAATGGGCCATTTGTCCTGTAAATGGTCTGATCTGGTTGGCATGTCGTGTCCAATTGTGTGGGCCAACTCGAACCTCATAGAGTAATGTGCCTCAACGGCTTCGAATTCTCCCGTGTGACCATGCGATCCTTTGCCATTAACGGTTGACCAATTTCGAAGGAACAGAATTGAGCCCCATGTCTTCTATTAAACTGTTGTTCCATAGGAAATGTTCCTGTTTGCCGCCGGTGGCCTCGAAGGTTATAGCAGATCATTCGACGTTCGTATTCTGCGTCCTATCAGAGCTTCAGCTGCAGATTTCCCTTTCAGAATTAATCGATTCGAAGTCATCCAATAATTGAGGAGGAACGTTTCGAGGATGTTGGCTGTATGTCCCTCCCATTTGGCTTTTTAAAGCGCTCTTTTGAACGTGTCCACAAATCGTTCAGCCCGTCCATTTGTTTGCGGATGGTAAGGCAGTGACCGTATGTGAGTAATGCCGTTCCACAAATGTACCGGAAGTAAACTGACTTCCGTTATCCGACACGATTGTCTCCGGCACTCCGAAACGACTGAATATTTGGCCCAATTTTCCCACCGTTGCAGTTATCGATGTTGCTTCCATCAGACAAACTTCTAGCCATTTGCTGTATGCGCTGAAAAGCACCAAGAAGTTTTGGCCGTTTATTGATCCGGCAAAGTCGATATGCAACCGAATCCGCGACTTCTCGGGCACTGGCCACGACTGTAACTCAACTTTCACTGGGGATTTGGTAGCCAGTGCACAAGCAGAACAGCTTTTGCAAAGTTCCTCGATGTCAGAATCCATGTGAGGCCAGTACACTTAACTACATGCCAGTGCTTTCATCCGAGTGATACTTGGACGGTCGTGATGAAACTGCTGCAGAACCCGTGTTCTGATACTAGATAGGACGATCACACGTTCGTCGAACAAGATGCAGGAATTGACAGTAGAAAGACAGTTTCTTCGCTGGAAGTACTGCTTTCTCTCATCATCAGTGCGATTCTGAGGCCATCCGCTGCGAAGATATCGCTGGATATTCTTCAGAACTCGATCTCCTCTTGTCGACTGCTTGATCATTGACGCAGTTACGAGAAGGTTTCTTATTGCTTCTGTTGCCACGTAGTTCACATCGTGATCTACCGAAATAGCCGCAACCGCAATGTCCTGATTGTTGATTGGTACTTGATGATAAAATCGTAGCTAAGGAGCATAGTTGCCCAAAGCTGGAGGCAGTTTGCCATATACACTGGAACGTCTTTCTTTGGTCCGAAAACTGCAAACAGTGGTTTGTGGTCGGTCAACAAGATGAAGCGACGTCCATACAGCATTTTGTGACATTTTCCCTCACTTCGAATACAATTGTCAGTGCTTTCCTTTCGATTTGTCCGTAATTCTTCTCTGCTCCCGTTAGCGTTCTGGATGTGTGAACTATTGCCTTTTCAGAACCATCCAGGAATCGATGGGATATGACTGCGCCAATACCGTAGCCTGAGGCATCTGATGCTACCACAATCTCCAAGGTAGCGTCAAAGTGGGTAAGGAGCAGATCCGAAACAAGCATAGTGTTAACACGATCAGAGGCATTTCGGCATTCAGCAGACCAGTTCCACACTGCATCCTTTCTCAAAAGTTGGTTTAGCGGCCCTCGGATATGGTGCATCGCAGGTAAGAAGGTACTGTAATGACTCACCAGTCTTAGGAATGATCGCAGTTGAATGAGGCATTCGATTGATTGCGTCGATATTCGCTGGATTGGGGCGGAAACCATGCTGGTCGATTATAAATCCCAAATACTTGATCGACGGCATAAACATGTTGCATTTTTCAGCACGAAGCTAAAATCCAAACTCTCGAATTCGGCTGGGGACACGATCAAGTTTTTCGTACAAATCAACAGGATCAGTGCCCATCACAATGATGTCGTCGAAATATGTCGCTACTCCAGGGACGTCAGTCAGCATCGTGTCCATGATCTGTTGGATGGTTGTAGGCGCTGATTTCACTCAAAAAGGTAGACGGCGATACTGGACTAATCCCCGATGAGTGTTGACGGTCAGTAGTTCTCTAGAATCCTCGTCGACTTCAACTTTTAGATAGGCTTCGGCCAGATCGAGTTTGGCAACACATCTTCCACCGTTGAGTTTTGCAAACAAATCTTCAGGGACTGGAAGAGGAGACTGATGGTCCTCCAGGGAGGTATTTAATCCTGTAGGAAAATCTGCGCACAATCGGATGAAGCCGTTAGCCTTCTTAACGGTTACAATAGGGGCTGCCCAAGCAGAGTAATTGATTGGCTGGATAGCCCCGGATTTTTTAAATCTGTCCAACTCTTCGTCCATAAGTGGTAGAGCAACATATGGCACAGGTGGCTTTGGTCGGAATACAGGTTTGGTATCTGCACATAGGCTCAATACTGCTTTCGCTTTGATACAGCAACCAAGGTTTTCTTGGAACACATCCGCGAATTTGTTTACCAACTTCTCTGTCAGGTTTCGACGAACGTGATCCGGTTTCTGATCAGCACTTTCACCTAAATGCACAACTGGTTGAGTGACACGTCCAACAGTTTCAGACGCTCAGTCCAATCCAAGCCCAGAAGATTCAATTTCGAATGCTCGGTAAGATAGACCGTGCTACGTGTATGGACATCACCGCATTAAATACCACAGTCTAACTCACCAATCAGTGTCAGTTTTTCTCCAGATGTGTTCTGAGCTGAATGTTCTGTTTTCTTGTACACCGGACAGCCAATGTTCTTCCACGTTTGTCGCAAGATCAGCTTGATATCAGAACCAGTGTCTAGCTGCAGGCGCGACGGACTGCCGTTAACTCCCACCGACACGTACTTTCGGCGTGTATCGAAGTTGGGGTTAAAGGTGGTCAGAACGGATTTTAGCCTTACACCCTGTTTATTCGGTTTCTTTCGATGGTTCCTTGAAGGCGATGGCAGAATTCTGAGTGTCAGGGTTGATCGGTAACACGTCACCTTGTGCGCAAATCGATTGCATTTTTAACATTTGTGGTGCTTGAATGGACAGAACCGCACGTAATGTCAATCACCGCACTGCCGGCATGCAGTTGGGGCTTCAATAAGGGCTTTGTATCTTGCTTCTCGGTTCCTTGATTGCGTGGCAGCTACGAAACGGCGTGAACTGCAGGTAACGCCGACTGTTCAATCATGGCTGTGTCATGTTTTAGATTGATCAACCGTTGGCACTCCGCTATCACAGATGCCGAAGTCATATCAGAGTGTTGTTAAATCTTGTTCAAAATTCTGGTATGAATGTCAGCATCCTGGGTGGACTGTAGACCGCAAACGAATATCAGACACTTGAATTGATTCTCTATCAATGTCTTCAACTTGAATTTTTCACATTCTCTGTTGACTGTACTCGCGTAAGTGACAAGATTTGCGTGTTCACTTTTCACCAACTTGAGACATTGATACCGAATGTTGAACAAGGATGACTGCTCTCCGAAAATATTTGTCAGTATCTTCAGTGTTTCTTCAAAAGTGAGATCACGAGGTTTCTTTGTCAGAATGAAATCAGTATACCTCGATTGTTCTGTCGTATTGAGTTTGCGAAGAAGCAATCGCACCTTTCCTACATCATTCATGTCAGCCAACTCCACTCGGAAGATATCTTCGTATCGGCTGAACCAGGATTCGAATGTCACTCCGGCATCCGCATCATAAACAAATTCATTGATGCTGTTCGTGATAGCGTCCACAGTTGAACCCGGTTTGATGTTTGGATTTGCTGACATCAAAGATAAGTCGCGCGTTAATGTTTCGATTAACTTCAGTTGAGCCGCATCGAATTGCGCCTGTTACTGCTGCAGAATCAGTTTCATTTCTTCCACTCAGATTGTCATTTTCCGCGTGAGTTGCGTGTGTAGCACTCGAAGTCACCAGTTATTGGATGGTCACCTTGGTTACGCGCTCGGTCGCTTGGCCCAAACCGAGAAAACGGAAGAGACACGGCTGCATTGTCTATTGGATGAGCGAGGCAAGACGAAACAAACTAAAGCCACGCAAGCTGTAGATTTATAGGACAAAACGATTACCATAGATGGGCGACAGACACAGAGCGAATCAAATGAGACAATCATATATGCCAGTCAGGGGGTCAGATCAAATCACGCTACAGGGGGCGTCGGAAGGCGACACGAGAAAAACACTGTTTAGATGGCGCTCAGGCGTTCTACCGCACACCTGCAATCTGATTGGCTGAGTGGATCTATATCACCACTCACGACCATACTATCCGAGCTGAGCCGGCCGATCGATGTGGCGTGATGCGTCCTTGCTGTCTCGTTAGCAGATGCGCCTCCTAACATGTCGAGTGATAGGTTGATTGCATGAATGAGTGGTATCCATTAAAGATCATTTACTGGACCGGTGCGGAAACATGGGCATCAATACCAACATGTTGCTTCATTCAATCTGGACCTCAGCCAATGCGCATGTAAAAGTGAGCTTATTTGCGACCGATAGCCATGCCCTTGTGATGTGTCAGATCGGACTCAGTTAACGGATGCCAACTGTCCCTATTGACACGAAAGTTACTTATAATCAAAAGGAGAATGTGATCAATAAAAATGCATAAAACTAAAGTAGCACTATATCAAACACAAGTGAACGACAAAACTAGATAATATTTGGGTTTAACAAAATCTCTACAGCAGAATAAAAAGGGTTTGGATTGTTGTGGACTACTGATTGAGCCAGCGGAATCTACCGAGTTATGATGGACAGATGGGTTGATGTAAGGGCGGTCCTTGACTTATAATTCGTTTGCTGGATAAAGCCGTACGTGTCTTGAAATCGATAATCCTTACCCTAGGACTGTATTGTTTGGCTCGTGTGGCGGTGTCAAGGCAGAATGCGTTATTTAGCATACTATGCAACACTGAATAGTCGTTCTTGATGCGTCGAGCAGAAGTATGTTATAAAACCTTAGTAGTTTTTGTGAACGTGTTGGTGATCAAGAGCCATACCAAACAATGAACAATGTAATGTAATGTTGGCGCCGACATT
>LUCH01005618.1:10680-37024 GCA_013368495.1 Paragonimus heterotremus | reverse complement strand
TGGATGCAAGCGGCAATACGGACGACAAGGTGCCGGGGGAGATGGAGAAGGCAATGGAGGAACTAGCAACGGATGGAGCGGCCTTGAGAACATCATCACGACAGAACGATCGACTAGGGTGTTGCTTCATCTGTGGAAAGAAAAGACACTGGAAGAAGGATTGCCCAATCCGGCGATTTAATAGGTCTAAAAATAAAGTGTTTCATTATTGTTCTTTTTGTTGGGCGGGTCAACTGGTAATGGGGGCGACTGAGAAGGGGACCGTACAACCAACGGTTGAAGTTGACGGAGAGATAGAACATTGTTTGGTCGATACAGGGGCGGCTATTTCGTTGATTGCTCGTGCGGGAAAACAAAACGTAGAACCGAGATCCATGATGATCAGGACGGCTGGAGATCATAGTCTATTTGCTGACGTTGTGAAAGAATGTGGGGTACGTGTTGGCGACCATATCGTGAAGCACCGTTTCGTTGTGTCCCAAGAAACTAGGCAAACGATCCTTGGAGCCGATTTCTCTGCCGCAACAGATGCCGTGATTGACTTGAAGCTCAAGAGGTTGTCAATCGAGTACGGCTCCCTGACATTCACAGCACAGCGACAGGATAGTGTCAACGAAGTACGCACATCCAAAACTCCCATTTGCACTATCCCCTTGCCCCAGTCCGCGGTGGAGAAATATGCGGAAGTATTTATGAACGACGATGATCCGTACGGATTCTGCAACTGAACTGCACATAAAATTCCAACAACGAAACTGCTTGTCATACAACACTAGGAATAAATGCGTGTGTCCATAAGCTACAAGAATACATCCCACGTGCTTGTGAAGAGATGATATGAAGTCCCCGTTTGAACTAATGTGGATGTCACCGACAAGATCGTGAGTAACAGCAGCGTGATGATCCCAGACATACAGAAATAAAGTATATGAACAGGTAACTAATTTTAACCGAGTCAAAATTCCACGGAGCGGAAGTCATGGCTTAAGAGATCAAATAAACAGAAACCGAAAATGAAAAAAACAAATTGTGGAAATGCTGACTACCAGGGTAGCCGCAGTGTCAACACAAATTGTTTTTGAACACACAGGGTGGGACTGTGACGTTTAATGGCCAAAGCCTCAGCGAACTGGAGTATGCGTTTCTAGTTGCTCCGAAAGGTCACCGAGAACGCGTCAGAAACTTTGACTATGCGTCCTGTTTGTATTATGTGCCTTGCAACGGAAGATGCGGGGTGCCGTCCATCGGCATTTATACAGGCTCCTGGTGTTTCTACCAGCATTCTCAGCCATTTGGGTACATGCTCCTTGATACGAACAGTTAGTTGTTGGTTTGTCCTCCCTATGTAGCTCATACTGCAGCTACACGAGTGTTTGTATAAACAGTGAGATGTGTGGCGGCGTTCAGATAAATTTCGAAATGGGATGGACATGACTGTCCCGGTCAAAGTCTTACATAATTACGCATATGAATACTGACAGATTTCTTTGCTTGATCACTACCTATTCACCGTCTATGCTCTTTTATTTATGAACGGTCGCATTTCCCAGCTACCGGAGACACGCAAACAAAGGAAGTAGACAAACACACTTCTCTGAGATCATTGCGCTGAGCGACATTCCACACGTACTATCTTAGGAAACATATATGTTGTGGGTATCTTGTCGTGGAGATCATTTTTATTAAAGTTTGAAATTTTTTCACGATTCATTGAATACAGTGGTTCATGTAAGCTCTCTTAGTGTTACTGCACTTTACACCTACAGACAAGCCCGATAGGTAAAGAATGAATTTATCAGGACGTCCGAAGCAAGTAGCAGTAGCCTACTTGCGGGGTGGGGGAAAATTGTTCGACGCAAAATCCTGTAAACAGTGAGGCCTTTGAATATTTTTGTCATGCTGAAAGTGATCTGAATAGAAGTGGGGAAAGAGTCAGACAGTTTTGCTGTCCACTTATTGGTATCTCCTTTTGGCAATATCATCACATGACAAACGAATAATCAAGATTGTGGTATTCATCGCAACTATAACCGGATTAGGCAATTCGATGGGTATCATGCTCCGGGTAGCAAATCTAGCAGTCAGACCCGGTACTTCTAGATCATTACCGTATGAATTCAACTCTTGTTTCAGCGTTACTGAGCGCCGGATGTTTGCTGTCACGCTACTGAGATATCGACCGGTGCTTGGCTCTCTTGAATATATGTGTAATGCCAACCGATTGCTTATGAAAATATCTGCGGGAACAGAGTTTATTGAATTTCTGACTCAATGAGCATGAAACCTGGCTATCCGCCGGTTGGGCTGTTTACCCCGTCTGTTTGGAAATTGTGTGATTAACTTCAGGGAATATCGTCATTCCGTTCCAACTCACTTAGACTCCTAACATTTGTGTTAGTTTGACGAACAATTTTCGACACCATTTTTATCCAGTTTGTATTTTCAGGTCATCATTTTTGAGAGATTTTAAATAAGTTACGGAATCTCGTTAAGTTCCTATAGACACACTTACTCTCATACACGCAAGACAAGACAGACATCATACTATACCACAAATAGCATCTAATATAGCGGTCGAACCACAGTGATTTCACTGCATGAGCAATCGACTTCAACTCAAACTGTCCATAGTCATCCACAAAATTCAACGCATTTTCGAGTGTCGGCTAAGAATTTGTTCTCCATCCTCCCACAAGACTACTCAACCAGTTGACACAACTTTATTTCCGACACTGTTTTTTAGATGGTCCATACGATTCACTAAGTTGTATAACCGTTTTCCTTAACACCCACATAACGAACTGACCTCTCACAGCCGGGTGGAAACATTGTGGTCAACATGTTTGTAAAGTTGCAGTACGTTTTGGCCAAATTGATAGCATCCTGAACAGTTTGAAAAGCCTAGTTCATGGAATGTTCAGGGTCATCCGTATGTGTACTACTGAGAGATAAGAAGCAGTCAAGGCGATATGTATGCACCTATTATCAAAAGTGTTCCGGAAATATTCGAATAAATAATGCCACTTCACCTGCTTTCACCAAACCGTTTGCTGTACCATTGCAGATATCCCAGACAAATGTGAAATTGGTTTTGGTTAGACTTTATCAAGTTGGTTGGTGATGCGTCTTCCCACTGAGCTGTACGAATGCCACTTTGAAAGTGCATGGAACAAACAAACGTAATATGCACGTTTGTCAGTACGTGCTTACCAATTATCCATGCGAATAGAATCGATGTGCACAAAAAGGTCTGGTGAATCTTGCTGATTAGTTTCCCGTCCATCTTGCTTGCACGAACCACCCACTTGTAATGCATATTCGAAGTTTAGAATTTCACTTGAGTTAATGGAGTATTACTAACTCAATTCGGAATAAATAACCGGAAGCATGGCCAGAACATGTTCGGCTTATTTACGCCATAATTATATGAGACAAAATTGGTTAAATACCGGTCAAATATTTAACCGCTGATGCGTGCCGCGTGTAATTAGAGTGTTGGTATCTCTACACTGTCAAATCACTCTTGGATTTCTACTAATTAGCCGGGGGAATTCCCATTAAACACGTTTCTCATGTAAATGTTTTCACCGGTAGTGAAATTTCTGTTATCTACAGGAATTCCTGTTTTGCTGGCTTTCATCTACATAGAAAAAAATGAAATGCAACGAGCAATTCGCCTCACATTCTGCATCACAAACGTGATAAATGAGTTGATGGAAAGATCACTTTTATGCGCCTTGATTGTTGTTCGCCTCTGGGAACTCCGAAATGAATGGACCGAAAATATGGAGAAACTATTGGTGGAATTGAACAAAATGAAATGGGAGGGAAAATTACAGCGATCGATCCATCGCAAAGCAACATGGGGCGGACAATATCTCCAGTTCTCCAGCTTTGCCCCAATAGCATACAAGCGGGGTTTGATCAAAACTCTATTTCATAGGGCCAGTCGTATTTGCACTCCTGATAAGCTGCAGGATGAACAAGAAATGCTGAGGAAAACGTTGCTGGCTAATGGATATCCTGAAAAGTTCATAGATATTCACAGCAAGGCGACCAATTGCAAAGGACAAGTGCAAACAGCTCAGAAGAAAGATATATTTCTATTTTTGCAATTCAAAGGCGATCATCTTGCAAACGACATCAAGTGCAAACTGAAGTGTGCCCTATCCCGTACGTATGCGGCTGCCCAATTACGCTTGGTTCAAACCACCAAAGGACCAGTTCTACACAATCGCGAACGCAGTCTGTCTGACCATTCTGTCTCTCACGTTGTCTATCAGTTCACTTGCAGTTGCGGTGACGTTTACATAGGCAGAACAGACCGACGGCTATCTCAGCGTGTGGCCGAACACGTCCCCCACTGGTTAAAACAGCGCATGACACAACAACCGGAAACCGGTGAATCTGGTACTCGAAGCCCCGCATCATCGATTGCAAGACACCTTATGATAACAGGTCACCAGGTGGTCCCTCTTAACTCTTTCAAAATATTGTTACGTCATCAGAACCCGAAACTACTGGCCTTTAGCGAAGCCATGCTGATTAGAGCTCACCAGCCGGCGCTATGTGCACAAAAGTGGGTGAAGCAACCTATAGGGTTGCCGTGGTGGTGATGACATAATTCGTGGTGTGACTGTATGCGTGTCCATACCCTGTCTATCTCTAATTGTCTGTCATATATAACTTGCATGTTTTACGTTTGCGACTGATGAGAGTAAACGAAATGTTAACATATCGCAACATATGTCTTCTTTCTGCGCTGATGAAGTTATTGAAGGGAACCCAATGTTTCAAAATGAAATCTGTATTGATTGGCTGGCACGTAATCGTACCAACAACGAGTGTTTGCACACATTGGAATGAGGTTTGATTAGGTGTGTGTATTCATTGACTAGTGAAATTGGGATCACTTCGTGACTTTCTGACTACTCCACTTATGTCAGTTGATTTGATGCAGTTTCAGTCTGTCTCATCCAACTCGAGTGTGGTTGCTGAGATGTGCGGTATACACCAGCATGAAGGGACTATGGTTGTGAAGCACATACGTCTACAAGTAACGGGCTTAATCCACAATCCGTTCACACCGAATGACGTCTGAAGCGATCCATAGATGTAATATTTGATGAACCGGGATAGCGAGTATATTGTGGGTGAGGAAGAGATGATTCCGACTACGTGCAGTGCACTGTGAACCGGCCCACTTGCGTCGTTTCCTTGAAAACTCTTGGACACCATCAACTGAGACAAATTTGAATAGCCAATTAGGCTTTTGGGATGTACGCTGATATCGCCGCATTGATGGCCGAATTCAGCAAGCGATGCACAAAAGGATACCTGGAATGGTCGGTACATTCATTTCAACAGTTTCTTTTCACTCGCCTCAAAAACCGAATTTACTTAATTGTTTGATGTGCAGAGCCGTAGAAACTTGGACAGATGACAGCATTACTGAAGAACTGATTTTCATACGTACAATATTCCCTCAAAATGGTTAACAAGAAGGGTTCATAGACAGAACTATGCATCAGCATATTGAAAGGAACCGGCTACATCATGCTGAAAAGAAAACTCCACATATCGCGTTACACTTCAACGGCGATACACTAGCTGAAATTATCACACGTAGACTCACAAGGACCGTTAATGCAACATTTCATGCCGCTAAACTACGTGGCCACTTCAATTCCAACCCAGTTTTGTGCCCACGTCTAAAAGACTAATTGCCTCTTTCTGCAGCTTCGTTTTGTGTATACTCATTCACTTGTTCCTGTGGCACAAGTTATGTTGAGCGCAAGCCCAGACGCCTACCTGAACAGCTTGGCTCAACAGTGAAGAAACGAAATTTGTTAACAACGTCGTACTATCGCACCTAGATGGTTCGAATCACTGTTAATGTAACGGACGCATTTCGTCCAATCTACCGAGTTATAGCAACTCAGTCCAGGACGGTGAGGCGTACGATTTTGTCCACTGCTGATACTGTTGGAACTGACCTATAAAATTAATCCCTGTGCGTCCAAAAACGTTTTGTTTGGACTTCAGATGTGCTACGGCCGCCTTACTTACCCGGTTAACCCATAAAGAACCATTGTTTGAGTGGAAACTTGATTGCAGTGTGACACTCAATTGACTGATCTTGTTAACAACCCGTTCCTAGTTTACCCCCTCATGATTCCCCTGTTAAATGTGATGTACTTGGCTTGGTTTTAGGCAGGTTAATTCGTTATCTAGTTTATTCAAATCCTCAAGAGAACCTCAAATTCGTCAGTGTTGTATTGTGAGCATGAATAAACTTTTAATAATTGGTCACGTCACAGAGTCTGAAAATGAAGAGAAAACAAGGTACCTGTGATACGTCATATCGTGATGTCGATGTTGGCAGGAAATCAGACTGACAATTATCCATTCACCAAGAAGGGTGGAGCTGAGTTCAGCTGTCAGGATACTTGAGTGATCGTTTGAACAACCCATAATCGCGGGGTTTATATGACCGGTTATAACGGTCAACACTAACAACTGATCTTCGTTTGAATAATTCACCTGAGGATGAAGGGTTAGAGTAGTGTTGAGTTGTGTGAGACACCTGCCGGATTGATTCAAAGAGCGTCTGTTCCCGTCTGTCAATAATACATCGGGTCTTTTTCGGTGTGGTTCAACGAACAAACGCCCGTGTTTCTGTTGCTTTGAAAAACTATCAAACCAATGACGAACATCTCACCATTGCACATGTCCTCTCTTCACTGGCCCGGGAAAATTATCTGCGTGATATTAATGGTGTGCAGAAGAACTCTTTTTCTGGCACCACCGTCGTGACAATGCTATTGACCGACAAACGAATAGCCCCACCGTATGTTTCCCTTGTATCTTCGGTTTCATATTGCATCTTCGGTTTGTGTTTTATAGCCTAATGCCCTGTAGTACGCAGCTGATAGTATGCGAAAAAATTTGTCGTGTTGTAAATCGTGCGGAGTTACGTTTTTCATTGTTAGGCTAAAATTCTATCAGATTCAGACAATTGTTGTTTGTTTATACTATTGTTGTGGCGGCAGTAGACGTTTGGACAGCGAAGTCGTTTATTTGAGGAAACCCTGTACAGATTATGTGAAAAAGTGGGACAACAAACGTATACACTCATCTGCATGACTAGCGTGTATTCACAAACACTGGGCAACAGTACATTGTCGTTCGTCTTGGTGACACGTCCCCCACAATGCGCACAACATTGTTCCCGCAGTCGCTGCTGGTCCTACGTGTTCATTGAGTTTCAAGTGTATACCCTGTGGTAATCCCAGACAAAACTGTATTCTACATAACACTTTTCCGTCTTCTAAAGCAACGTGGCTCCTCCGAATTGGCCGATCTTCTCCACCCGACAGATGTAATGTTGGCTTAGGAGACACACTAGAAAAATGCCTCCCCTCTTACTTGATTTTGCGTTGGGCAATTTTCTCTCGCCGCACAAGTACGCTACTGCCACTTGCTTTGGACGTCGTGATAAACTCAATCTTCACCTGTCAGGCTTGTCTGCAAGTGCAAACTGCAGTAACACTGTCAGAGCTGACATAAACCACTGCATTTGGTGAATCATGAGAAAATTTCAAACCCCAACAAAATTGATCTCCACGACAGGATTCCCACATCGTGTATGTTTACCAAGATAGTACATTCGGAATGTCGCTCAGTGCAACCATCCCATCGAAGTGTGTTTGTCTAATTCGTTTGTTTGCCTGCTTCAAGTAACCGGGAAATACGACTGTTCATAACTAAAAGAGCATAGGCGATGAATAGGTAGTAATCAAGCGGAAAAATCCATCATGGTTAGAAGTCTTCTTTTACACATTCCAGTTGTGACGTTGATAACTCAAATTCTGACTTTCAATCCATTGTTGTTACTGTGACTACTACTAATTCTGTTGATTCTGTGCACCATATAACACAATTGTTCAGTGTTAACGGCGATCTACAACATTCCTTTCTTGTTGACACTGGTAGTATTTAATCTTTCATTTCTGTAGCTTGCATGAAGCGGCTGGAACGTTCCGTTATCTTGAAACCTACTAATATGTATGTTAATGGTATTACTGCACATGCTTCACCTATTCTGCGCGAATGTGGACTTTCACACACCGATACGCAGACCGTCACTTATGTATGCTCATTTTTCGTTATTAATTCTGGTCTGTCTATTATCGGTCTTAAATGTATAAAGACTTTGAATCATCTCAGACTGAAAGCTCCGTTTTCGAGTTTGCTTCAGATTTGAAGCCAGTTACTGGAGGAGTATCCATAATCGACCAGGCTCGGACAAGAACTCCTGAACGTGGGAACACAAAGCAACGTCGAGACTACTGCCCGGACTTTCATTTGAACTGCGGCCGATATGGTGATTGTCAATAAACCTATTTCTCATTATTGTTGTTTCATCACATTGTTGACGATTGCTTTCGGAAGATAAATTACCTGATTTGCTTAGTTTGGTTGTTATTACTGCTGGGTCGGAGCTAGCTTATGTGTTGAGCTAAGTTAACGACTTCCTTTCTGTACTTCAGAAACCCCACATTTACCATGCGTGCGGTCAACGTAACTTAAATAAGCATGAGTTGAAATTAAAAACTCCCGTATTTCCAAATACTTATTTAGTGGTGAATTAGTCCCTGTAAGCATATGCGTTAATCTATCATTGTCCAGTTTTCCTAGCTATATGCTCCCGTTCATTTTTGTACGTTTTTCCACATACCTGACATGTATCATAATTTCACGATTCACATCAAATCCAGTCTGTTGACATGCTCACATGGGTGAATGAAACAGAATCTTATCCCGATGAAACAAACGACTCACATGAATAATCACTTTTGATCAGAGCGTGTAACCTTGTTTGTGTGCTCTAAATGAGAACTTTCAATGGCGCGTTTTCAATTTATTTCGTGCACCGAAAATGAAAATATTGTTTCGCTAATGCGAACACTACGGTCACGTTATGGTACTGTCACGTTTTGTTCAACGTATAACGAATGGTTGGAACTTGTTTTGTCTGATCGAAGTGATTATCAGTAGAGTTCACAAAAACTATTCTTTAACTAAACGGAATATCCGTAAACTGATTTTTGTGATTCTCATCAAACCAATTTCTCATTATTGTTGCTTTGTTACATTGCTGATAATTAGCTGTACAATTTCGTTCCACGGATGATTTACTTGATTTGCTTAGTTCAGTTGTTGTTACTACTGCTTGGAAGTTATCTCCGAGGGCTGAGTTAAGTTAACCACTTCATTTCTGTATATCTGGAATCATCACACTACTGTTGATCACGATCCTCTCCTTGACATTCACATTATTTCAAACGGGACTTACGTCATTTCTTCACTAGCACGTGTGACGGATTCGTGTAGCTCATGAACATACTTGCATTTATTCCTAGTAGGCGAGTCGTTGAGGTTTTCACGCAATTATTTGGGTGCATGTCTGTTTTATCTTTCAACCGCACATTTCTATCTTTGTGGAAAAATTTTACCTACATCTAACGTGATCTTTCGCAGACTGCTAGGTAACACTTAAAGCTCCATTTGTATGCATTCACGATCTCTGGGAAATTTTATCAATTATTTAAACATGTAAATCATAATTATTGAAATTAACACTGGAGTTGCTCTCTGCAGTTCGACATTCATGAAGTTCGCACTTCGTACATTACACATTCACTGCAGTGAGTCACCGGGCACGTTTGTGGTAGTTAGTCTTGTATATTAAGGCATAATATGTCGATAATTAGCCGTTTCAGCGCAAACTTGAGAGATCGATTATATCAAGTTTTGAAGTCACTCAACCACTGGAATTGAAAAGGTGACCCAACATGTTTCTTGTTTCATGGCGGCTTGCTTATTTGGGCAACTGCTCACTGAAAATAATCAATCATATTTGCTAAAGCCATCTTCTCCCATGGAAAGTTGCCACGTGCATGGATTTTCTCGTAGTTGAGCTGTCCATTTATTTCTACACTTGAATGTCCAAAACACACGAGGTGATCGACACATCTGAGAGTTCCTGATTTAGAGGTCATAAAACGTGTATGTCATCTAAGCTGTTCATTTGGAGACCAGCATCTTTGTGGGTCACATGCTCCAGCATGCACACCACTGCGACAATGTTCTCAGTTGTTGCAATTGGGGAATTCACATGAACACCGTAAAGTCAGGTAGTGCTGAATTTGCAACAAAACATGCATATAATATATCTATACAAAGAGAACAATCTACACTAATGGATCGCCCATTCGTTGATTTATCCGTTAGTGGGAAATTTATACCGATTTATTCTCACATTTATTCTTCGTTGTGAAACGGATGTCTCTCCCCGACGATTCACAAGATCGAGCAAGATGTTCAAAAGCACTTTACGAAGAACTGTGTGTCCTTGACATGTAAACGGAACCTATTGAAAATATTTCATCATTACCTCCTTCTTTTTTAAAAGATCTGCGAACGCTTCTTCGAACGCCATGAAGATGTTCAGAGAAGGTACTCGGTGACGACGTGCACATTTGTTTCGGTTTACGATTGTCAATTACTTACAATCATTCATCAGTAATTCAAATTCACAACCGTTGATGTATTGTTCCTGCGGTAACATCAGTACAGTCTTCCTGCCAGTGAACGTTGACTGGATGCAGGTATGTAACTCAATACGATTACTGTTGTGGTCCATTCTTGGAAGAATTAACCGGTCTTTATTCAAGTTTTTGTTGTAAGAGTGAACTATGATAATGTTAGACTTATATGTGTCCGTTCCAACTTGCTTGATTTGGTTACGAAGTTAGAGGAAGTAATGTGAAATGAACTGCAGCCGTCGCGTGTTCTTAGTTATACCTCTGTATATGTCGGTTGTGATGCACTTGCCAATGTGGTTGTAAGGTAGAATGAAGTGCACGCTAGATATTACTATTGTAGCCGTTGCGTGCTAGAACCTGCTGAGAACTGCATGACATTCTGTGTATTCACTGCCACCACAAGTTGGGGTGTGATACTTCGTATCCCACTGCATGCATGAGATCATGCTGGGTTTCTCAATAAATAAGATCGCGTCGTTCCCACTGGATTATATGCACTTGGTGTGTTTGGAAACAACAAATGAATCACCCCCTGCATGCACATGTAGCCCACATCATCACAATATATTTCAGGAATCTGCAATGATTTACCGGAATGACTTTTGAATGCGTGAAACGTAGACCTACTGAGTCCAAGCACGCCAGTCTTGGATTTAAAGTTCTGAAATGGTGAAAGCCAACGGAATGTAAGCATTTCCCCTGGTACTGTAAGCTTCTTGTTCTCTGTAGCAATCTTGATACTGGGAAATGTCAAAACTTCCCAGAACCATCGTACGTAACATACATTCTTGGTCCCTTCATCGTACATCTTGGACACATAGACGTAGGTAGCTTTCAGCTAATTATTTCCGTTCAACGTTTTGCTTCACATTATGGAAAAAGTGAAACCGTCTACAGCATACACGTAGATGATTTTCATGTGTATGGTCCCCCTGAAACTTTTACCGCCTCCATTTACGAAGCAATATTAGTCGACCCGGCGATTTTTATGTACGTTCCAAACACACCTTCAGAGCAGATATACAACGAGCTGCGTGAAATGAGAGTATTGTCACTGTGGCATACAAGCAGGTAGTTTCCACTTTGATTGTCCCTCACACTTGGAGACTGAGTTCAGGGAGATGTAGAGACACTGGGGGACAACGTTCTTCCTAAGTAAGGGCAAATATCCGTTTCACGTGATTCGCACTGCAGGTCGTTCAAAAGGCAAAACGGTCCTTTTGGCGCGCATCCTCGATTTTTAAATATTTTTGGAAGTTTTAAAATCGAAGTTTCAGACGCAGTACCTACAATACATCAATTGTTGATAAGGGTCGTTGATAGAAAAATTGGAATACGTCAAATAAGTCCCAAAAATACTGGCTCGGTGATGAAAAATTCTCCCACCATTTTCGAAAAAATATCCCGTTATCGGCGTTATCTCAGTTTCTAAAGTTTTACAAATGGGATCATTGCAATTTTCGAGATGAAATGCGTCATCCATTAGACTGCGAGTCCTTTATTTCGCAGCGTTTTGAGGATATGGTTTAAATGGATATATACGACCATGCAGTGTTTGCTTTGCATTTCAACAAGAACATCAACACATTGGATACTGAAACATGTATGATAACATTTCCAGCTTCTTTGCCTATACGATATTCATACTACTTCTCTTTGTTTGCCCGTTTTCAGGTAGATACTGGTCAGTGAAACGTAGCTCTTAAAATTGGCTGGAAATGACGCTATCATATGGTTATTTCTATCTTCGGTGTTTATGAAACGGTGTAAGAAAAGGATATCATGTCCCACACTATCTTCGGGAATCTTCAGAAGTAAATTCTATCCACACTACTCCATTGTTTCTTACTAGATTGAGGTCGCGTGGCGTTCATACGGAACAGTATACGGAAACAGATGAAATCAGGCTGCCTGCGGATTACATCTCAGCCAGTCACACTGTGATGTTTAGAGCACCAAGTATCTATCGCGGTGCAGAAGAATATTCCAATCATTATGACAATCAAGGGAATCGAAGAAGGTGATTATCATGCACTCCAAACGTCTCAGACACACGGTTTACACCTCTTTCCGCATGTGTTCGTTCTCCAAATTGTTCATGGTGAAAGTAGTTCCGGGGGAGCAGCTACTAGTGTGAACAGATACTGCATGCGCAGACGTTGATCATAACTTAAGTCAATCGGGTGGAGCAGCTACTGGTATGGACGTATACCGCATACTATGACGTTGTTCATAGTTTAGGTGAATCAGGTTGGAATAGCCACTAGTGTAACCGCATACTGGATTCTGATACTTTGTTGATAGTCCAAGTCAATGGGGTGGAGCAGCTACTGGTCTGGCCTCATACTACAGTCTGAGACGTTATGCATAGTTTAATTGAATCGAGTTAGAACAGCCACTTGTGTGAATGCGTACTCAACAGCTCTTCGTAGCTTAAGTGGATCAGGTTGAAGCAACTGCACGTGTGAACCTATATGACATAACCAGACGTTATTCCTATCTTAACTGAACCAGGCTGGAACGACCCCTGGTGCGGACTTAACCTTCATACTCAGACGTTTTTCATAACTTAAGTGCATCAAGTTGAAACAGCCACTAGTGTGAAAATATAATGCACACCCAGATGTCGTTGATAGCCTGAGTCAATGGGGTGGAGCAGCTACTAGTGTGAACGTGTATTGCATTCTGAGACGTTATTGATAGCCTGAGTCAATTGCGTGGGGCAGCTACTAGTTTGGACTCATATTGTATTCTGAGACGTTATTCATAGCTCAGCTGAATCAAGTTGGAATAGTCACTAGTGTGAACGTGTACTGCAGTCCGATAGTCTTAGTCAATTGCCTGGAGCAGCTACTAGTGTGAACCTATACTGCATACCCAAAAGCTGTTTACAATTCAAATGAGTCAGGTTGAAGGAGCCACCAGTATGAACGCATACTGAATACTCGGGCCTACTTCATGGACAGGACAGCGGGACCAAGCTAGCGATTCCATTCTCTGACTTTATCAAATTCAACAATGTTTGATAATGAATCCATATATATTGTAATATACACAACTCTTCTGTCTGACACGAGGTGGGGAACAGTTTGTCGAGTTGGCTCACGGAATTTCCCTTTCCGGGTACGACTATGATGTGGTACTTGGCAAATAGCCAGGTTCCTACATTGGCGATAGACTGAACAGTGTAATATGTATACAGCAACCGGCTTACTCGGACATGTCTTGAATACTTCTTGCGAATACAACTCGTTAACCTTGGAAGACTTTGAGGTGGGGATCCAAAGGGTGAAGATGGACAAGCGATAAATAGAAAAACCTACTGATAACTACCGATTATGAAACTTAACGACAATGGAGTTCCAGCGAAAGTCCTGTAAAAGGAAACAACGCAATCAAGTATAAGCCAAAAGCCCAGTAAGCCATGCACACGACTTACACAAACGAAAACTTAACCGGCCTCGATGACACAGCAGCGCGTCTTGTTACGCAATTCAAATTCAATCCGTGTACACTTGCTAGTTTTGACCGCACGTCATATCACCAGTCGTTTCTCATTACTTACCCATGGGCGTGACAAACGTGGATTGAGGATCTATCGTGTATTATGGCACTTCGTACCCTTGCTCAACTCCCAACATTGCTATGGGTGGAAAGGACACTCATATACGATTGTTACTGAGGAAGATGAATTTACAAGATACCCCAATCTCGCATATACCGGACATTGCTGTTAGCCTTCATGATACTCATGTGTACTCGAAAATCGACTTGGTGGTCGCCTAGTACCAGATCCCGTTAGGCGACGAGGATTTCTTCAAGATAGTCATGATCCCGCTCGTGCGCCTTTCGGTTTGGAAGACGCTACACAAACGTCTCTACATTATATGAGGTCTGGATTACGCTCACCTTAAATATGGACAACTTGTTAGTCACAACAGTTTCCAAAGAAAGACACCGTATTCACTTGTAACAAATCTTTGACAGATTACCACCTTTTTCCATAATTAACGGGGTGTGGGAACTCGCCCACAAGGTCCCGCTCTAGATTCGACGAGTTACCCAATGACAATAATTCAGAACACAACGAACAGCGCGATACTCTCAATATATTGCCACGACCGAGAAAGAAAATAATGTGCAGACAGCTAACGTCCTGCGTGTATCGCGCGGAACGGAAAAGTGAAGAATTTCTATGCCAGCGGGAATAGGGGATGCAATTAGACTAAACATACATGCTTCATCAGTAGGCGTCAAATTGTACAACAAAATAGCAACAAACATCAAGCTGTTCTAGGAGGTCACCAATGAGCTTCCCCCCAGGAGGCTACTAGGTTAAACAGGAGCCTTCGTTACACAGTACATAGAGTATTTAGGTTATTCAGTCTTCGGTGCATCTCTTTTGCAGCGGGCTATCCAACGCCGAAAGACTCACAAGTGAAGAAAAAGATTGGAGGTAGCCCAGTAAACACGTGGCCGACTCGGCCAAGTTGGCCAGGAGTGGGCCAGGTGTTGGCCTGTCTTCTCTACTTCAGTGACCAACCGAAAGCGAGAAACTTCGGTGAACAGCACGTTATCATGGGACTTCTGTTGTGGTTGAATAATGATAACGAATAATCTAAGAATGGCATTTTCCACTGTAATAGGTAGACAGTTGACTGCGGAACAGGTGGTTGCCAATTGGGGGTGAAGCTTGTTTATCCAGGCTACTTCGATAGTTCTGGGTCATTTGATTGTCACGTGCCTCTGTAATAAGCGATCGAAACTAGTTAACGTGCACGGATTGTATCCGAATTGGTAATTATTATATGGCTGCTTTGTTCACCATTCAGGTCACCACGTCAACATCGTGCACGAGGACTCTGAATCAACGGATAATCAGACAAACAAAGAGGACGATTGCAGTTAAATGTAACTCCATCATACTTCTGTAATCTCATCCCTTTTTGGTTATTTTATTACCGCTACGTGTTGCGTAATGTAACTTTGGATGCAATCTCTGTCAGTTCTTCTGTTTGCATGTTACAAATTGGCGACCCTGCCAGGATGGGAAATGTCAAGAAATGCGAAGTAACCTGAAGAAAATCAGTGCCCTGTCGCCCCTTCCAGTTCCGAAGAGTTCAGCTATCTCAGGAAGACACTGACGGGTATTCTAGACTGACTATCGACGAAACCCACAACAGCGGGCTTGCAAGTTACTATTCCACATCCCGATAACTTCACAATGGGAGGTCACTATCCCCGTTGGGAAGGCCAAGTACGGGCCTATCTTCCGAACTCCCCAGTGGATTCCCATAATAACCTGACCCTGAACTTGCTAATCCGAGAGGCCTTCGATGTTGTGTTCCAGGCTAAAATCAAACCGGACCTTCACGGAACTTCGTCGTCTATTGGATGCCCTCTTGCACCCAACAGACTATCGACAGCAGTTTCACGGTCGTAAACAACTCGAGGGGGAGACCGTTCGGTCGTTTGTTCGTTAATTGCGGCGCCTGGCCGAACGAGGTTACGAGACAGAGTCCCAAGAGGAACTCCAGAAGCGAATCCTTGAAAAGCCAGTAGAGGGAATCCTGTCAACGTGTGTGAAAAGGGAGGTCGTGCTTTACCCGCCCGGCGAACTTGATGCTGCTTTGCGGTTAGCCGAGAATCTCGAAAGAGTCGAAACAGCCGCCAGTCGACCGGCACAGTATTGCCTGGCGGCACGAGCAGCCAACCGAAGGGACAGCCCCCTAATGTACAAGTGGAACTCACAGCGGTTTCGCGGAACCAATTATTCGCGGGACGGAGGCCGAGAACGGCGACCCTGGTCGAACAGAGCACGCAGACCGGGCGATCACGAATTCAGGGTAAATCGTCACGCCTCAAAAACCATCGACCGGGTCCCAGATGACCACATGAGAGCAGGTAGGCCCTGTGATTCTGTTCACGTTCCTTCCCTTATTGACTGCACCCAACTGCTGTCTGAGCTTACGGTACAAATAATAATATGTGGAATAGCACTTGTAGATCAAGTGGACACCGGAGCGTCAATAGACGTAATGGGCACACATACGGTACGTACACTCTCGGGGTACAGACGGAAACCGTGTTATCAACGCATCCTCACAGCCGGCGGTGAACAAGTGTGGACAGAGGGTAGAATCATCGCACCGGTTGTGATAGCCGGTTGTCATATAGATCACAACTTTGTAGTGAGCCCCAACCTTCCATTCTGTGTTTTAGTCGGGATGAACTTACTAGGGCGTTTTGAGTACACATTCGCACTACCCAACCTTCAGCTAAGGGGCCCGTCCGGCACCATCCACTTAAAACCTATGTCCAAAACTCACCCAGAAACCGACTTCTCCCTCCATGTCATTACTGCCCCTTCTAAAGTGAATCGCCAAATTTGCGAGATAATTCAGTCGAGTGGGGTTTCCCATAATTCGCGAAGTGCCAACGCCTGGAATCAACACGTGTTTCCATGGGAAGGAGCAAGGTTGAGCCACACAGACATTCTGAGGCATCGAATTAATACTGCAGACGCACCACCAACCAAGATATACCCCACGCAGCATACCCGCACACCTTCAAGATGAAGTACGTAAGATGATTGAGAACATGCTGCAGAAGAATGTGATCCGATCGTCAAACTCCCCATGGGCTACCCCAATAGTCTTGGTAAAAAAGAGAGACGGCGACTTACGATTGTGCGTTGATTACAGAAAGCTCAACAAAGTAGAAAGAAAGACGCATTTTCATTGCCTGGAATTGACGACCTTTTCGACGCGCTCGGCGGGGCCAAGTACTTTAGCACCTTGGACTTGGAATCTGGATATTGGCAGGTGAAAGTCAAAGAAGTTGATTGAGCCAAGACGGCTTTCACCGTGTCATCGGGGTTGTATGAGTTCGAAGTTTTGCCCTTTGGTTTATCGAACTCACCTGCGACCTTCCAACGCTTGATGCAGAAAACACTGCATGACATGACTCTCGGGACCTGCCTAGTACATCTGGATGATGCCATATTCCACGAGAGAACCGTGCGAGAGCATATGCGTAATTTGGAGTCTGTGCTTGACCACCTGGCACAAGTCGGCTTGAAGCTAAAGCCTTCGAAATGCCACTTCCTGCTGAAAGTGGTAACATTATTGGGGCACGTTATCTCTGGGTCGGGTATTCGCACAGACCTGAAAAAGACAGAGCAGATTCGATCATGGCCCACGCCGAAGGATGCAAAGGAACTGAGGATTGTTCTGGGACTGGCTTCCTATTACCACCGTTCGATCACTGGTTTTGCCCACATTTCCACCCGCTGACCAGATTGTTACAAACCGGGAGTTCGCACGGACAAAAGAGTGCGATTGTGCTTTCAAAGCACTACGCGAAGCCCTCTGCACGGCGCCAGTACTAGCATTTCCTGATCTGTAGCCGACTGCCGGGCTGTTTGTTTTGGATGCTGACGCGAACGACTGTGCAGTCGGGGCGGTCCTCTCCCAATGAGGACACGACAGTGGAGGACGAGTGATAGATTACGGTAGTCCATGTTTGAGTAAATGCGAGAGGAATTATTGTACAACGAGGAAGTAAATGCCTGCTCTAGTATTCTTCGTAAGTCAATTTGACACTATCTGCTAGGAAAAAGGTTTATCGTGCGCACAGACCATCAATCCCCCCGTTGGTTGCAGAACTTCAAAGATCCAGAGGGACAGTTGGTCCGCTGGCAGGACGTCTTACAAGAATACGACGTTCAGTGTGAACATAGACCCGGCAGGCGACACTCTTATGCAGATTCCCTATCAAGACGCCCAGCGCGCAACCATAGTGACTGTCCGTCCCGTACTACGCAACACAGCGCTAATCAATCTACAGAGCGCGTAGTACGGGCATTGGCAACAAGCTCAGGCGACAGATCCTGAGACTGCGCTACTTTATGAAAGGCGCCGAAATAACGGAGAGCGACCAACAAGCAAGGAAATGGAAGGAAAAAGTTGTGAATCCTGCTGTCTTTGGGCGTTGCGGGAACGGCTCTGGATGGCGGAGGGAGTATTATTCATCCAATATAGATCCTTTTACATGGGGAGGTTTGTGGTCCCCCAGTCTGTGGTACATGACGTCTTAACAAACCTCTACCGCGAGCTCGGTCATGCGGGAGTAAATAAACTGGAGGCGGCCGCATGACAACGATATTGGTGGTCACATCAACGAAGAGATGTCAGATTGCTATGTCAATCATTTGAAAAATGCAGTGCTTCCAAAAATCCTCAAACAAGACGTCGAGCACCGTTACAAGTTATGACTGCAGGATACCCCAACGAGCTGGTTGGCGCAGATATTGTGGGACCGTTGCCAGAAACAGCTCGTAACAATCGACACATATTCGTGCTGGTAGATTACTTCACCAAATGGTGTGAGGCAGTCCCGCTCGCAAAAGTGGACACATCGACGGTGGCAACAGCCATTGTCGACCACTCGGTGTGCGTTTAGGGAGCCCCTGGCCAAATTCATTCACACCAAGGTTCCTCCTTTGAGAGCTCTTTGGTTCGCGAGGTGTGCAGGCTACTAGGGATTGATAATACACGAACCACAGCTCACCACCCGCAAGGCAATGGGCAGGTAGAGAGGACTAACCGGTCCCTCATAAGTATCCTCAAGGCGTTCACAGAAGAGGATGTCACCGAATCGGACTTAACTGTACCGAAGTGTATGCTAGCTTACCGCAATGCTATTCATTCATCGACTGACCAAACCCCATGTTTCCTGTGGACCGGACGAGACCGTATGTGATTACCCTCAGATGCCCGATTGCCGGTTACGCAGCAGCAGCTACTTCCAGTTGCACAATACGTGGGCAACCTTCTTGATACACTTCGACGAATGCACCAGATCGCACGAACCCACCTGGAGACATCTCACAGACGGCAGAAAGACTATTATGATATGATGGTGTTCGGAGCTCCCCTGATGGTTGGGGAAAGAGGGTGGCTGCACAACACGGTTCCGAACACGGGAGTCCCACCGAAGATGCACAAACAATGGAAAGGGCCGTATGCTGTCTAACGAATACTTTCTGAAGCAACTTGTCAGATTAGTGAGTTGACAGGAACTGACAGGCAGACAATCATAGTTCACTCCAACCGACTAAAGCCATATACGCAAACTGCATCCCGTGAATCACCACCGGACGCTCGCGAGGTCGGGATGAAAGTCGAAGTTGCGAGTACGTTAGATATAGATGAGGCACCGGGGACGGTGATCAGCGAAGGGGGGTGTTGCGTAATGAGCGATCGAAACTAGTTAACGTGCACGGATTGAATTCGAATTGGTAATTATTATATGGCTGCTTTGTTCACCTTTCAGTTCACTACATCAACATCGTACACGAGGACTCTGAATCAACGGATAATCAGACAAACAAAGAGGACGATTGCAGTTAAATGTAACTCCATCATACTTCTGTAATCTCATCCCTTTTTGGTTATTTTATTACCGCTACGTGTTGCGTAATGTAACTTTGGATGCAATCTCGGTCTGCTATTCTGGTTGCATGTTACACCTCTGGTTTGGCCGGTTTACACACTGTTGTTTTTATGATGTTTTACGAATAATCTTAGATAACAGTATATCATGTCACTTTGAATGTTTGTGTGCCATAACCTACTTTTATTGTTCAGGGAAGACATGCATCAAATTCGCCTGAAGACTAAGTTTCACCTAAGTGTTTCATTGTTTCATCCTCATACTCCCTGAATCCATCTGGTTAATAAACTTTTGACGCACCATGAGTTCTGGGCGGTGGTTGTATTTTCGTTACAATAGATATCCTTGAATACGGCTGGAACGTCTACGACTCGGCATCAGTTTTGCCGGTGTTTCTTCCATAAATATCTCTGTCACCTTGGAGAATGGAATTATTTCATCAGAATAACTTGGTAGTCCTTTATCTCGTTACGTTTATTTTTAGCTGAAGATGACGAACATGATCAGGTAGCGATGGACATGTGTATAGTCTCATCTGGTGAGGCGGTACGTAATCCGCAAGGTTCATGTGAGTTCTGTGGACAACATATTTAGTTGTTATAGTGAATACTGCGGTAACAGCCTCATACATCCCTGACGCAGTGAGATTACTCTCCATTCACGCAAAGTCCCTTACGGCTGCTGATCTGAAGCTGCTCATCACGTTATTGAAGCCGCTTGTTCCTGAATTGCCTTTAGATCCGAGAACTGTGTGCAAAACTCCAAGAACGTGCCCAAAGAAGATGCATCTCAAAGGTTCGTACGTGCAAATTGGACTCCACAATTGCCTACAAATTGTACGTAAAAAGCACCAGCCCAGAGGCGGTGACCGCTTTACTTTGCAAGTTAACGTCGATGGGCTGGCTGTTTTTGTTTACCCAGGCACTGAGATGTGACCTGTACTTGGTCGTATTATTCGACCGTTCGTTAGCTGTCCATTTGTGATTGGATCGTTCAGTGGCGGTGGCCTTCCAAAGCCTTTGGACGTATATATGGGTGATTTTGTTCCAAAGACCAAAGACATTCTGAAGAATGGGGCCTACTTCAAAGCGCTGGAAATAACAGTTTTTGTAACGGTTCAGTCTATTATCCGTGACACATCTGCTCGTTACTTGATACGGAAAGTCAAACGGCTACCACGGCTGCAACAAGTGTACACAGAGGATGGCTTTTTTGGTGTCTGTGAGAGAACCAAGGACGAATTCCAGTTTTCGGAGACAACTGGACGATGAACATCACATCGGTTTAACTACTTTAACTGAACTTCCTATTGACATGGTGGCACAATTCCCCCTTGACCCCATGCACTTAGTATTCCTGGGAGTTGTTAAACGCTTGGTTAGGGTTCGGAGTCTATCCGATATTGTTTGTGGTGCTCACCCTTCAACAAGTATGCAGAAGGTCACTGACATCAACCTGTCCGTCGTATCGAAGTGTCTCACGACGGACTTTCCCCGGAAATGTTGTTACTCTGTTTCACCTGAAAGGTGGAAAGCCACCAAGTGCAGGCAGTTTCTTCTGTATTTTGGACTGGTTGTTCTGAAAAAGTGTTTTCGACATGACTGTTATGAAAACTTTCTGAACCTATTGTCATCCACATACATTCTCCCCCACCCTTCAGACATGTCATTTATTCACATTGCCTGTTACCTGATATTGGAGTTCGTTAATCACTTTGTTTTTTGTATGGTGACGACGAAGTTGAATATAATGTACATTGTTTATCTCAACGTCTGAAGATGAGAAAACAAATCCTAACCCTCCCCCGCCCGTGTGGGCTTTTCGCACATTCCCCCTTGAAAGAAATTAACGCGTAGTTCTTTTTCCGGTTACTTTTCTGTTGAGCTTTTTATATCACGCTCATCTGAGCGTGTTTTCTCACAGATGCGTTGAGAAATATACCATTATTATTATTATTATTATTATTATTATTATTATTATTATTATTATTATAATATTCCTTTCGTTTCAACTCTATTCTGCCATGGACAACGAACAGAAGTCGACAATTGGAGCAGTCACCACTACCGTTTCTCCTCAAGGAGTTATGGATGCAACATCTCTCAGTGAACATACAAGTTATCCTAATAGCTGCTAAGTCGCTGTCCTTGTTAGATGCTGCAAAACTCGCAGACGAGATACAAGACCGCTTTTGTACATGTCCCTCTGCCTTATTCACAGTGGTGACAGGCCGCACAGCTGAGACTCTCAAGAGTCCGCACCTTTCAACAGCGCAGATATCATTTTGCCCACAACCGCCAGACGATTGGCACCCTGTATGGGCTGAGATTGCAGCTCTTTGATGGGGTTTTCCCCGTCTCAGGTCACATTTACCTTGTTGTCGACGCCGTAGTAAATCTCCCCGTAAACGCCTTCCGACGTCTAGTGAAGTGTGCTGGTATCATAACAAGTTTGGCAATCGGGCTGAGCGCTGCGTCGCCCCATGTGAATACTCCAATCTGGGAAACGCCCAAGCCGGCCCCTGATGGCGACAAGCGTGGCCGGCACCTTCCCTATCAGTCGCCTCTTTCACATTACGGATTTAATTTCTGGGACCACGATTCTCGGGCGGAAGTCAGCGTGGTTCCTCCGCGATCTGGCGAGGCGACCGACTCACCTTTCCATATGCTTCGTGCCGCTAACGGCGCGCCAATTCACACCTACGGTCAACGCTCACTCACGCTTGACCTCGGTCTCCGGCGAACATTTCGCTGGGTTTTCGCAATTGCACCCGTACCACCCGCTATTTCGGGAATCGATCTTCTTCAGCATTTCGACCTCATGGTTGATACCCAAAGGGGAAAACTGATCGATTCCCACATAAAACTTAGTGTCAACGGCACCCAAGCATACGCAGAGACCATCAGTCCTCAAATTCTTCAACCTGAGACTCCTCAAGCTTACGCGTCTCTCTTTTCGGATTTTCCACAGCCCGTTCGATCGACGAACGAGCAACTCACAGTCACTTCCACTTGCACGCACTACATTCGGATCAGGTATCTAAGTTTTACCATCGGAAGTAAGTGTTGTCAATGGTTTTCTTGAGCCAGTCTATTTTAAGCAACTTGGACGTTTCGCCGGTCTAGTAAATTACTATCGCCGGTTCATCCCCCATTGTGCGCAACCACTGCAACCCCTCACGGAACTACTCCGAGTCGGTACGCGTAAATTCAATTTTGCGGACGCAGCGTGAACAGCCTTCGTCGGGCTTAAGAAGGCTATATCCAATGTCACTCTTTTAGCCCACGCAGACCATCAAGCCCCACTCTCTCTTTTTACTGATACTTCAGACGTAGCCGCCGGTGCCGTCCTATAACAGCTTGTCAACGACCAATGGCAACCCCTAAGTTTCTTCTTCAAACGCTCGTTACCTGCCGAATCTCGGTATAGCACGTTTGGGAGAGAATTACTTGCTATTTACCTAGGTATCCGCCACTTCCGCCATGCACTAGAAGGTCGTCCCTACATTGTGCTTACGGATCACAAATCTACGGTGTACGCACTTGCCTTTTCATCAGACAGGTACTCCCCCAGTGAGGTCAGACATCTGGACTATATTTCGCAGTTTGCCCGCAACATACGGCATGTTTCAGGTGCCCCTCACCATGTCGCTGGCGATCTTTCACGCGTCCATGCTACCCTAGTCACACCTGCCTCAGTTGACCTTAGCGACCTAGCTGCGGCCCAGGCGCGAGAGCCTGATTTCCCAGCTTCCTTACAACGCCACTCCTTAAAGCTGCGCGCCATTCCTCTGCCTAATGCAGACGGAACTATTCTTTGCGATATGACTACGGGTATTCCGAGACCTGTATTGCCACTAGCTTACCGGCGTACTATCTTCTGCTAGCTTCACAATCTCTCACACCCTGGTGTTCACGCCACCGTTACGTTAGTGACGGATCGGTTTGTTTGGCTTAACGTTAATTCAGACATTCGTAGTTGGGCACGCGCTTGCCTACAGTGCCAACGTTCCAAGGTGCACAAGCACAAACGAGCACCAGTTTCTCCATTCGGTCTTCCAGACGTCAGGTTTTTGCACGTCCACTTAAATCTAGTTGGACCCTTGCTGCCTTTACGTGGCTATGTTTACATGTTAACCCGTGTAGACCGATTCTCCAGATGGCCGGATTCCATCCCATTAAATAATTGCTCATCCGAAGCTGTTGTGAACGCTTCCTTGGAACGTTGGGTGGCCAACTACGGATGCCCTACAACCATTACGACGGACCGCGGTTCGCATTTCGAACGCTCAACATTCGAAGCTATGCCGAACTTTCTTGGATGCCGGCGCAGTCGTACCACGGCATGCCATCCGTCCTCGAATATTTCAGTTGAACGCTTCCATAGAGAGCTTAAAGCTCCGCTTTATACCGCCTCTAATCCGGCATGGAGTGGACTCCTCCCCTTTGTTCCTCTAAAGATCCGAAACGCATTGAAGGCTAATTTTCAGTGTACCCCGGCAGAATTGGTGTTTGGCTGCACCTTGCGTCTGGCCGATGAATTCTGTTTCAACCCCTGCACTAGCATCTTCCCTTCCGTCAACCTCTTCTTCCACGCTGTCTAGATATATGCGGCAAATTCAACCCACACCCCCACGTGAACAAAATAGGCCAGTGCAAATGCACAATGATTTGATCAACTGCCCACATGTACTCGTCCGTTGCGACAATGTACGCGAACCGCTCAAACCTTCTTACTGGGAACCCTTCAAAGTGCTTCGACGAACGCCAAAGCACTTCAGGATCAACCGTCATGGTCGCCTGGGCACTGTTTTCGTCAATCGTCTGAAAGCCGCCTGTGTAGACGACAACATTGCCCGAGCCTTCCCTCATCCATCCGTGGAAGCCCCAGTTCCTACACCGTCCCCTCCGCCGGACGTCTCTACATCACCTGCCACGCGCCACACACGATGAGGGCGTCGCGTTCACTATCCCCAACGCTATGTAGACGTTATTTATTACACGTAATTTTTTCCCCCCGTAACCTTCCCATTTCAAAAACGAACAAAGGAATCCGCAAAACACAACGACAAAAATTCTTTGTACAACAATATCTGATATTCAGCAAGCACTGGAAGGTTACACGATGAGCCTGTACATAATTTTTGCTCGCCAGAGGTTTATTGGCTTTTTACATTCCAGGTCGCGCTCGCAGGTTACGGTGGGGGGAGAGCACACTCCGGTCTGTCGTTGCAGTAGTGGGGAAGGCCTACCTCTCACCTTTTTCTCCTCGAGTTTTGGTGGGTTGGGTAGCCCGCTCCGGCAGCACCACCCTAGGGACGCACGGACAATTCCGGATATTGCAAGCAGACTGACCTCTCTCCACTGTTGCCAACATTCTTCTACGTGGCACACGTAGCTGTTCTTGAATACAACTGTCCCCACACAACCCACGGTAACCTTAGTGTCACCTGCTCTCTTTCCTTTTCGATTTTTGTCGAAGGTTTCCAAGTTTGAAGCCTTCTAGGCGGAACATTTGTAGAAACACTCTTGGTTTGCCACGTATTCAACCTATCGTGCTGTACATTTTGATCGCTGAGAATATTGATATTGTTTGATTGCATGCCTGCATTTTCTTGTTTCGTTCGACCGTCAAAGTTACTTTCGACAATTGACACTTTCCAGTCGCCAGCTACTGGTTTGTCGCGCTTTGCTGCTGTTGTGCATTATGTACAGCACGTTTTCCCGGTCTACTTGGGATACACGCCGTTGTCCACTAATTGGTTTTCTGGTTTAATTATTGTGGAGGATAGGCACGATTCTAGTTAGAAACGTTCAAATCCACTACAAGTGCTGGACGATAGTCTTCTGGAGTTGTCTTTCCGTTGCACCAAGTCCAGGTGATCTAAAATTGAACGAACGGTAAAATACCTGCACCAGGTGGGAAAACAAGCTCACCGCGTTAAGGGGACGTTTGGAACCAATAGTCCGTCGGAGATCTGATACCTTTCAGTTCGTTGAGCGATATTGCAAGTCGGTTATGCTGAAGTCACGCTTAAAAAGCACTAGGAGAAAACGTTTTGGTGCCTGCAGACAATAATGACATCAAATAATGGCAATAAGGCAGTTATGATAAACAGGCATGTTATATGTAGAAGAAACAAGCGTACTCAGCAAACCTGACAGAATTTCGTACGCGTCTACCGTGTCGGTCATGCGGTACAGGGGGAGATGTGGGGCTGCAATCAGGTGCGTTTATCATAGGTTCAGAATGGGACGACGGAACTGTAGGTGTAGGCA
>LUCH01005617.1:31239-41588 GCA_013368495.1 Paragonimus heterotremus | reverse complement strand
GTCTATGGGAATGCGACAGCTGCGATCAATTGTGAGTGATGTTCAATTTGAAACATACTATAAGAATTAAATTTTGCCGTTAGCTGATTCCAGTAGTGTGTACGAAGTCATAAGCTGCAAGGTGGCTGACTCATTTGCGTACAAAAGAACTTGATAGATAACGATAGATTCAATTGTTAGACCAATCCAGTCACAGCTTAAGCTCAGCGTTGGATTAGCTAGTTTGGAAATTCCTCATGTTGCGGTTGAGAGTTTGAATGGATAGATTTGGATTTGGTTTAGGTTCCATAGGTGACAACGTCCCTGTTTCGTTGTCACATAACAGTGTGCATGGTAGTGTCGCCCAGTAGACGGGTAGCTTTGTTTCGTTCTCCAAACAATGGCTTCTTTTGGGGTTCCTAAATTAAGCGTTTGTTATGGTCACACGAACCCGCAGTTAATAGTCCAGCAACTGATCTAAAGAAAGTGCTCCTGTTTATAATCACAATCCGTCCAGCAATCAACATTGTTTCTTGACGCAGATTTAGAATATGGATACCGTACCTCGGTTCGCAGGTGGCTGAACAAAAGTGCCCAAATATTTCACCGTGGTCACGGAAACCGGTCATCCACTTTAGGTTTTACTCGTTGTCTAAATACCACAAAGTCGTCCACAATTATGCGGATGATTTAAGAACGCAACAACACTCCGGCATATCTTATGCTCAGCGGGTCGTCATCTGTTCGGTGTGTCAATTGTGTACTGTCTGGTGGGTTCCAAGAAGAGGCGACGAATGCGGTTCTCAATCATAATCTGAGCTGGCTATTGCCAAAACAGCTGTGGGTAACACGAAAATCATCGCAGGTCCATTCACATTGCTGAAATCCTGGCTTTTTCGCCTAGTTGCAAACCGATAACCATATTGTCAAAATTGTGCAATCAACCGTAACTGGGACCACCCTGAGCCCGTCATCGTTAACGGAGCCGGACTTCCCATTAAACCATAGACAAGACATACAGAGGTCCGTTTTGTTTACTACATTTCTTGATCTCTCAAACCTGCCAGTCGCTCTGTGATCGGACCAAAATCCACATTGCTGCTCACACTCGTTTGTCTCTAACTCCTCGGCTTTAAGCCGATCCAGTAGCTTTCCATCCGTGATCTTGCCCGCGTGAATTAACAGGCTGAGCTCACAATAACTGTCGGATGGCTGCCTGCTTTTTTTTTTACCTTCGAACAGCAATCCAACTAGGACGTTCTTGAACTCTTGTAAGAATGCTTTTGATTCCCGTATGGCTCGAACCAGTCAGATCACTGGTCTAATAGTAGAAGGTTTCGTTAGCTCCTGATATTCACTGGTTGCCTTTTCAGTTCGAACTTGTCCGACTTTCTTCTGTACCTCCACAAATTGCGAAGGAGCACTAGACTTAGAAGTTATCAGTTGTAGCAGCCCATCAGCAGTCAACCAGTCTACGGTTGTTAACAGGTTCTGTGCACAGCAGAAGGCCTCACGATCTATTTGTGTCTTCTGGCGGTTTTTATGAGAGTAAGGGATCGCCATCCGTTAGTGTCGACTGATTGGGTAGATCGACGATCATTTTGAAAGGTTAGATCCTACCAGACGCTTTCGAAGCGACAGGGAATTAAAAGGTCAGCTAACTGCGGGGACCATTGGCATGAGCGGACTAAGTAACGTAGTCTTGTTTGGTCGTATTACGATCAACGAGGCCTACCGTAATGTGCTATTAATCCACCTACCGCTTGTACAGAACAATATTTTACTCGAAGCTAGTTGTTAGTCTTATGGAACCAAGTGCTGCAGATCGTTCCGCTTCGGTTCTACCGCCTACTACAGCGAAGAGTATGCATTAAATTACCTTTTACGGGTATCATTTTGCTATCAACTTTGCATTCCGTTAACAGACGATGATTTCAGTGCACGACAGTTAAGATGCATATATCTTCACTTTTGACACGGATCTGACGGTACTACGGTTTAAATCGTCACTGACCCCAACAGTAACTTTACAAGTACTATAGAAAGCGGTCGTAAGGACATGAGCTCCTTCCTGATTGTTGTATGTTAACATTTCCAATATGGTTTCTTATCAATATTGTGACTAAAGATCATAAACGAAATCGATAACTTTTCCACTTTTCTCCGTTTACTATCATACAATTTACACACATATTGTGACTAACAGCATTAACTTTGTTTGCATGTTATCACTAAATCCTCTTTCAATGTCACTAAAATACCAACTTGTTCATTTGTGTCCGTAAGACTAGGCTGTTTGTTAACTGACTGTATCCAGAATGCCCTAAAAGGTGGAACTCTAGTAACCTACTATCATATGCATATCAAGAAATCGATTAGGCCGTACCCCTGACTTCACTTTGCTTTGTTCCATGTTCGTCTAACGGGAGTAGCAACTTTGTGAGGTTTGGTGTTTCTCGTGCACGCTTTCATTTGTGTTACTCGCTGCTTCTGATCAGTAGAAGCCCAAATAGCACTGGTACGTTCTTGTTATAAGGCTATCCAGATCTCATTAATTTTAGCACATGTTGGCACATGATTTAATTATTCACATCCTTTTTTTCAGAAGTGATACATAATGAGGATTTCGAATCGCACAGGCGCTGTACGTTGGAAGCAAATATTTGTTTCTGTAACACCGGCATTTAAATAAGGTTTTCACACCAACTGCTCCTGCTCAAAACACACCGGATAGTGTCTCTACTAGCCTGGTACTTTGTGCGTGGTTCTGGGCTGATGATGATGATGATAAATCTCGTCTCATTTCACAAATAAGTGTGGAACAATGGCACTTGTTTCGCGTAGACCAACGAGTTGTTCTTTGGTTTCAGAATCTTTTGGGCTGTGTCGACTTACAATCTGTTTTTATCTAACGGTTGATACACGTGGTAAGTTACTCGTGACGTGCTGTGTTGGAAAATCGCTGCCTCCCGAAACGAATGCAGAGACCAGTCTTCGTGGCAGAAAGCGAATCTCAGTTTATTGAGTTTCTATTGGTTATTTTATAGACAAGACGCATCAGTAAAATGAAGAAATCCAGTTGGTGCTGACGTTTCAGCTTTCCCATTGGTCGGCTCCACTCTGCTTGTGGCTCGTTTGTTTTAACGTGTGACGCACTTAAACAGCTTGTTTTAATCCGACGCTCGTTATAACACAATTCGATGCTGGAGCAGCGTGCCTTCCTGATTGGTTCCCAAGCTGACAACCAGTTTGCTCGCGTTATCGACACGCCTTCTACGAATCCCTGGTTGACTTCGTATCGATGCGTTTGTCCAGTTCAAACCCTTCACAATGCCTTCCGAAGACGCAACAGTCTTTCCGCGTTGTCATCGTGTTGTTCTCGGACTTCAAGCAAATCAACTAGCCACTCCTCTTCTGGAACAAGACCAAACTGAGCTAACTGAAGAACAATCCCTCATCAGTAATCCCAGATGGTCTGTCTGCAGTAGCAAAAATACACTGAGGCACCCCAATCCTGTAACCATATTGTACACTTTGATGGCGTAAAATGCAGACCCTACAGACAAGCCGTATCATTTACTGGTTTGTGTGTTACCTATAGAAGGACGATGTAGGGCGATTTCGTCTTTGTGCTCACTCTCAGTCAGCTTATCATCTGGTAGGAGCTCTACCTCCGAGCGCTCCTTCTAGAATGACATTCATCACTTAGTTGGAGATCAAAGAGAAGATTGGGTTCCCATATCGAACGTCACTTGAACTGTGAAGCGCTCAGATAGCTGTCTGTTGACGCAGTCTGTACACAGTACGCGTTCAACCACGACGTACTTCACGGAGACTCCTCTGGAACGTAGACAGCTCCAGGAAGTTTGTCGGTCAGCTAATGGAAAGCAGGCTTTAGGTTCAAAACTAATATGACCGCTGGCTGAGAAAAGTAGTGTCAATGTTCCAGTGTCTGTTGCGAAGTAAAGATATAATTGACACGTCCGTGACCAGACCGGAAACGTATCCGTTCTTCCCTCATCTGGTTCCGTGTTTTAGAAGTCACCACATTATGTAACTCGTAATCATCCTGGATGCGATAGAAACTATACTAACGCCTCTGTGGTTGTCACATAATGTCATGATGTCTTCTTGAAAATCGGAATGATTGTCGATATGCATTAAGCACGAGACACCTCCTCAGTCAACCATATGGGACGGGAGAGTGTGGTCAGTTTAGACAACAGTCTTCCACCATCATCCGGAGCAAGTCAGTCCGGACCCGGAGCTTTGGTACGTTCTATCAACACGTGAGGTTCAAAACCACTTCGGTTCCAGATACAGAATCGTCGGGAATGCCATAACTAGCCAAACTTTTTCCGCCGTCAACAGTTGAATGGACTGTTTCTCAAAGTGCCCAATCCACCCGTCAATTCACTGCGATAAGCTGTAAATTCTCGAGTCATTTTTGCACGTATAGTCTCACTAGTACCTTATTAACGGTCATTGCAACCACGAATCAAGGAAAATGACACTGAGCTATTTCATGTTAAATATACCTTTTTCCTATCTGGCTCATTGGGCGTTATAAGCTCCACAAACTTTGCGCAGCCTCTTTGTAAGTTTTCGGTTCAGTTCATGGCGGTCTTTGTCGTGTTCGGAGCGAGGTTGATCAACCGGTTTCTTCTATATGCTTTGTTGAATCAGCAGAAATCCACTTCTGTCGTATCTGCAGTGCACCTTGAGGACAGATATCTGCCCAAGTGGTCCACGTAGATAGCAGGATTTCTGCCTAGTACTCGTTTGAATCACTCCGCCCTAAAGATAGTCACTGACTCAGCCTGTAGGATACCACTACCTTCAGTCAACAGAAAGCAACTTGTTGGTGTCAGCGCAAACTATATTTATCAGTTTGTAACTGTAACTGCAACGAAAGTTACAGCGGCAAAGTCAGTAGTTGCTGGAACCCTAGGATGCTGGTGCATTTATCGTACCAGGTTCAGAACCTGACAGCGCAGCCTACTTCATTTGTCCTCGGTTCCGGCTTCTTCAGTCGCTAGGTCCCTATTAAACACAGGTCATCAGGTCAACCTCGGTTCGAAATTCGGAACTATAATTCGTTACCCTACTTCGCATCTCCTGAGTTTCGCTGGGGCGGCCACTATTAATAATCCTAAGTCAACATAACGTGCACATAAACAGTTGTATGTAAGAATTAGATTCCCATGGATCTTGAAGTTTGGCACACTTGTCCTCCACTCCCTTTGATTAATTTTCTACACAACTTTTTGTTCTTCCTCTCACAGCATTAATCTTCTGTAGATTCCCGGTAATTGTTGTTTGGTGCTAAATAAACAATACGAAACGCTAGCATCTACCAACGTTCATCCTCTCACTACTATGAACACTATGTTTACAAGCAGGTGATCTCTGAGCAGATAGTAAAGCAAACCAGGCACAAACAACCGCACAGTCTGACTCAAGGCAGTTAATTCAAAACGGATGATAATCTTTAATGAAGTGGCCCCATTGGTTTTCTACCATCGGTATGCTCAATTTGCGTCTTCGAGAACCACTCCAAGCAACCGTTGAGTTGCTTAGAGTGATTCTCGTGTAACACATTGCTGCTCTACGTTGAAATGCGCAACTCCGTATGTAGAGTGTATTAGATGTGCATACTTTTAGCACCCGATCGCCCTTGTCAATGCATCACGCCCAGAAACCGAACTTACCGCTTAGCTGCTTCTATTCTTCAGTAAACGACCAATTTGTGTGCCCTCATCACCAGCAAGTACGGTGATGTAAATATGTGTGGTTTGTCTCCGAAGATCAAAGCGGGCATCATAGAAGGCATTCTTGATAGTGATTTAGTTGTCTGCTTCACCATATGCAGATATGAGAAGTAAACAGTGTATTTCTGGTTCATACCAGTTTATGTGGCAGTTAAGCATCAGTGAGTACTACTGATGTGTTGTTGTCTATGATGAGGATGAGGATGTCAACTGACTTTGACTGAAGTACCAAGTCTGACGGCTCACAGACGATGATTTACGGGCATCCAATGGGGCAAGCTTCGCTCCCCCTCAGAGCTTATTGAGATATTCACCCCCAGCTTGGCCACAATATTCGGTTTCATCGTCCCCGGAGCCCCTGGGAATTACCCAGTGGTCCACAGCATTGCCCACGGAAGATTTCAATAGATGACAATGCTACGACCGTAATTGAGCGTTTCGGATACATGCAGTTCTAGATTCGGATAGCTGTCGCCGAAGCAGTTTGCTCACCTTTTTGTTAAGGAATTAGGACATTAACATTCTATTTTTTACTAAATGAAATCTGGCAGAAAAAAGGAAAGGTAGTAATAAGTGTACTGGTCTGTCGAAGAGACAATATTTTTTAATATCTCCTGGTGATTTCTGCCGCGAAAGGTGTTGACTTGGAGGATTCATCCCGATTCCCCGGCTCAGCAGTTTGACTTACGAAGTAACGGGAGATATACTTTTCTTGGGAGACTCCACCCGGAAGCAATTACTCAATCGTCTTCATCACCGTCATAAACAGCAACATGTCAGTGGTTCTCACTGATGCTCAACTGCCACACAACCGTGAACATAGAGACAAGCCCTTGTCGGAAGAGAAAGAAAACGGAATGAGAGGAGAGAGGGCCTAACTACCAGAAGTAACTACGATTATATTCAATCATTCAGCACCAAGGTGCCTACATCTTGCAAACGAACAACCGAGCTATACTGAAAGTAAGGCTCCATCAACAACACAACTTTCTTCTAGCTTTCACTGTCCCGCATCATTAAATACACTTATTTTGCAGACAGTTCGGCCAAAAAACGACAACATTCACACCACTGAGTTCGATTAGGCGTTGTCTTACGTAACATCGCCAGCCAATGACTGTGAGTCGCAAGTGCCGCAAGCCGGCAGACGAACCCGACCTACAGTGGCCAACCCCATGGTAAACGACTTCACTTCTCTACCCCAGGTCATCATCCGTCCACTTTGCATCTTACGCCAGTCGGCCGTAGCATCAACGAAGAGTGTTTGGTGTGGCGGACGACTAGCTGGTATCTTTAGTGCATGGTCAAGTAATCTAAGTCCGTGCAGTCGTGAGAATTGAACAAAAGAACTCGCTTTGCAATCCTTACAAAATACCCACTTCTTAACCTCTTTGTTGCTCCCTCATTGGTGCCATCCGGTGAGGGCGATCGAACACAGACATCGGTGGTCAGACAGCCAAAGATGGCCATATTTCGCTGCCGTGGAGTAATGCACTCCTCACTGTCGCCTCATATACGTGACTCCTAAACCTCAGAGAGATGCCTCTTTGTCGCCGGAGGTGTCCTAGACTAGCGAATATCAACCCGGTATTAGAGGTGCATGCTTCTATTTCACTCTCTACACCATTGCTGGCACTGGTGCAGATTTCCAAGCACACAACCCCGTCACTAGCCTCCATAACTTGATTATCCAACGTTAACTGTACGTAGTCACTGTAAACTTTAATCCGAACTGAAGTACAGGAATAAATCGCCGACAGTATGTTCACATACTTGGTCGGTACACTTTTGCGTTTAATTGACTCTAAAAACGTAGATCGATCCTTTTGTTCGAGAGATACAGCAATTGCTGGCGGGTGTCACGTATGATACTGCTCCAGGGTTTGGCGAGTAGTGAAAAATTGAATAATACATCTTCGTCTAGGACGAGGTCTGCCTCCTGAGCTATAGTGATTGGACGAATTATAATAGATGTCTGAAACCTGATGATGACTGGGGTCAATCTAATTCCCTCATGGTTTTCGCAGGAGCCTCGGACACCTTTCATGAATATGTGGACTATTATCCAGTGACCCCAGAGTAGAGGAGGTTTTTCCGTCGTCCCCACAAGTCGAAGCAACTGAGTCAAGTCTTCCACTAACTCCTCTCTACCTTCTGTGTAGCGTAGCAGCACAAAATCATCTGGGTCAGCAGCCCTGTTGCGTCTAAGAGCTGAAGTGTAATTGCGGGTCTCAGTTTTAGTGGTGGTCCTAAATTTACCGACCATGGTGCTACGTTTAAAGTTTGTGACGGTGGCCCAGTAGAAGCAACAAGCCAGCTTAATTGACTCAAAGTGTGCCACCCAGCGCTCTAACCTTCCGGACTTATGGATGTCTGTCATCTGCCTCGTTCACAGTAAGGAGCTGGCCGAGTTCGAGGGCGCGCTGATTAAGGCACTGATGTCCGATTCCGCTTACTGCTGCTCACTGCAAATGCATTGGAAGCTACATCAAGTTCTGAAGAGATACTGTAGGTTTTTTGACCACACGGTCACGATCATTCACTCGAACGTCACAGTACACTTTTTTCAGGCCACTTTTTCTAACCTCGTTCCGCGACCGGATGGCAGCCGTGTTGCAACCATAAAAATAGTTCTGCTGCATGTCCGTAGGATCGAGCTTCATTAGTTATGTACTTTTACGGGGTCAACGATGTAACATGCTGCTTAGTACACGTTCCGGTTTCTCTAATTATCTCAGTTCCCCTTGTTGTTGTGCTTGTCGTAGCCATCGTTAGTTAATATCATACATCCATTCCATAAAAAACCTGGCAAACAAAAACATAAATTCCAACGTCACAGCAGTAAAACGGATAACAAAATTCCCTTTTATTTTTTTCAATCCACTTTTCGGACCAGTGATCTCGCTAGGGCGTTGCACTGTCTTTCTAGACAACCACTGCCCTGACTGGCATCGTAGGTACATGCTATCGTGTAGCGTTACTCACATAGCCAAAATTCTTGTCAGTTGGTTATCTGTCCTCGTTCAATATTTCGTGGGTGACCAAACGCCTGAAAATCCGTGGGTGTATATATATATATATATATATATATATATATATATATATCCATGAATGCATATACATATGATCAACTACACTGATTATATTCGTGGTGCAGCGAGTGTCCTGTGAATAAGAAATACAGCAGTTCATTCATTTAAAGTGAGTTGCATAATGAAGCATTGTTTCATAGTTGTTTCCTAACCAACTAACTTGGCTTCAACGATAGAGTTTCTTCTACTTTGAGCTCTTGTACATAAATGCATTTGACTTATTCTTATAAGGTCAGCTCAGCAGCCGATACTAGGTATTGAATTTGTCCTGAGCATTTTCATAGTACACCCTTGAAGTATCGTTTAACATGCAGTTTTTGTTACGTTAAGCAAAAATATTTGTTTCGCTACTGCCCTCTTTGTGAACCTGGTACTTTTTTTTTCAATTTCAGAGGTCTGTATATCACCATTCACGATCGACATCATATCATCTCTATACTAAACAATTGGCCAGAGCACGATGTCAAGGTGAGTCCATTATGCTTCTGCTCTATATTTTCCTTTGTTTCCTTGAACTGAGATCAAGTACACACCTGTGAAACTTGCAACTTTTCAGGCCATCTCAGTACGTACTTCCGGGGTATTTAGGCCGTTTAGCTGAATTTACTAGTTGGAGGATTTACAATAAATATTTCTTGAATGTTTTAGTTTTCGAGCAGTACTTTGAGTGCCACGTCCTACATTATTCTAAAACTTATCTTTTCCATCTGTGTTACTTGCTGATTGAGTGGTGAACTAACTGGGTTTCAGTGTTGTATCATTTAGTGGTCAGCAATGCAAGACTTCCTTTTAAAACTTGAGACCTGCCACTTGGCTTCTTTGCTTGCTTTTGTTATAATCTCTACAACTGGTAGTACCTTGGGTTAGGTGAATTTCTTAACGTGCTGCGTAACCGTCGGTGCCACCCAAATGTACAAGTTTGTCCCTGTCATTTAAATGTAATTTGGCATATGTAACGAGGCTATCGAGGTTTGATACTCACAACACCTTGTTTGGCAGGTTGACACTACAATTCGGGAGGTCACCTTAATTTATGTTCCATTTGAAACAGTTAGTTCCCCTCAAAAACCCAAATGAGACAGTTAGAGCAGACAGCGTGGTAGATGCAGACGTTTCGTATCGACTCATCAGTACCAAATTTACAATAACAAATCAGTTGTTTCTATATCAGTCAAGTAGTAGGGGTTGGTTATTCGTTGGTTGGAACAGATGTCCAAGGCATGGTCAAGTTCACGAACAATTGTTTCTGAATGTGCAAATCCGGCTTCAGTCAACCGATTGCGACCGCCTCAACAAACCGCAACAATCGAGGATCAGAATGATTATTGATTAGTAGGGGATTTTGGTTTTCATATAGATTGAACATCAACCACAACTGATCTCAGCTGTCGCATTCCCATAGACTTTCCAGTTGACTCCTTTCGAACAGCAGAAGCGCTAGACTCGAGTTTCGCTCTCATTAGAGCTCGCCAGTAGTGCATATCATCCCCACTGCCGGGACTTAAAC
>LUCH01005617.1:12077-29866 GCA_013368495.1 Paragonimus heterotremus | reverse complement strand
TCTTCTACTTGGCAGTAGCACCAATCAAGAATGCGGAAGCTAACATTTTCAGTGCACAACACTAAAGATACACTCAGAATATCAGTCGGGATAGGCAGAGTAACGTGACTCATTTCAACGGGTTCACAAATAGAATCTATCATCTCGTATTGCGGGACATTCGTGAACAGTGGCTGATCGTCCACGGAACAGATCAGCCCATTAGCTAAATGGATGTTGTCTCAGTCACTGGTCAATTCTTAAGAATCCTTGGTAGAATACGCCCGAAATTTTTTTGATGAAGTTATAATAGTGACCAGCCAGCGTGCCGAGTTACGGCACGGGAACTTTGCAACTGTGGTGAAATTTACACAAACAGAATCGAGGGATGCGTGAACACTAGAGTGAAGGAGTGAATTGGGTACTGAAGTCCGCGTCACCAGACAGTGGTAGTGTCATTGGAACACGCAAACGACTAGTGTCTGCAGGCTCTAAACATGTCCTAACCACTGGTCACGTTATCGATCCAGCCTATGCATTCTGCATTCTACGACATCATTCTGACCCTCGATTTCTACAGTTTGTTGAGGCGGTCGTAACCGGTCGCCTGAAGCCGGACTTGCACGTTCGGAAACAATTGTTCGTGAACTTGACTCCGCAATGTTGATCACAGTTTTCATAATCAGCTAGGCTTATCGGCAGACCCCTCTTTTAAAAAAGCACTAGATTCAAGTTTCACTTTCTAAGACTCGTCGGCAGTGCACGCCTTTGTCATGACCGGGGTTTCAACTCTGATTTTCGTTCTCACGATACTGTAGCGAAAAGGCGTCCAATAAAGCACAATCTTTACTGTCCAACTCGCTTGTTACCATGCTACGTGCACGCTCGCGTTTGAGTCAGAATTCCAGTCCACTACATGCCCTGGTTTCCGCTCCCATGCCGTGTGCACTTCCGCCCGGTTTATGTGATCGGCGCCTTCTATCGGAGGGTTTTTCGCCTGCCACTCCTCGTCCGTTGGTCCGATCTGGTGGAACGATGGCTCTTCCGGTCGCTCGTGTTGTCCGTAATCTACCCACTGTGGGTTTTGACCGTATTCCACGACCATGGCGAGATATTCCTCTGAGTGTTGGATTAATCGCGCCCCCGATCTGGTGGTCCATCCTATTTTGCCTGTCATGCCTCGCCCGTTGGTCCCATCCAGTCGAGCGATGACTCATTCGGTCGCTCTCGCTATCGCCGTTTCGCTCGTTGTGGGCTTTTGGACGTATCTTCCTTCGCGTTGAGATATTCCACCGAGTGTTGAAATACTCGCACCTCCGGCCTGATAATCCACCACAATACTACCTTGTTGATGTCGCTGCATCGTTCTCACATCAGGCTAGACAAAATTATTACATCCGAACGCTCAGCCACATTTGTTGTATAAGAACAGTCTATCAGTGATCAATGCAGTTACCTCATGCGAGTCTGAACCAGACTTGAAACGTCGATCACGACAAGCGTAGACACTACTGACGGACTCGAACAAAAAAGAAGCTTGAGTGTAATGTTTTTCCAAAATGGTCGGTCTGACTGCGACGTTGGAGTCTAGTGTAGGTGCTCCATTTATTTAAACTACAATATTCGGGTTGTCCAGGTTGGGGAGGTCGAAATGAGACTGGCCCTTTGTTTAGCAAAACGACCGTGGCTCTGGTCCGGTGTCACCCACTAGCCTTGTGGTACAAGCTATTAAGCTAAAGGTCACTCTCGTCCAAGTCAGGGTGTTCTGACAATATTTCAATCCACGTGCGACATTACTGCAGAACCGTTGTTGCATATTGCAGCGGCCGACGAGTAGTATGAACTGATTCACCCTATGTGCTGCATACAACAGGATGGGCAAACGAAAATGTGTTACCACTCACTGTCCCTCTGCTGTGGCTTCTAACCTAGCCCTGACTCTCTGTCTAACCTCAATCTCCAGATTGGATCTCGACTTGTAAATGCTGCAAGGTCGATGACACAGACCGCATTGCGTCAGCGTCCATCATAGATATACACACTTGTTTCATCAAGACGGCTAGAAGACACTGCGAAATACAAGTGTTTCGTTTACTCTCATCAGTCGATTACATAAAGCATTCGGTTATATAAGTTGATCACATGACGAAAAAACAATAAAATGAACGAACATCACATGGGCGCAGAGTTCACTACCACGTTAGCGTTGGCGACTTAAAACGTCCTTTTGAGTTGCTGAAACTCAAAACTGTTTTTCTTTTTGATGAGGTGAGTGGAAGACGCCTGAACAAGTCACTGGAGTTCACATGACTCCAGTCCTGGCTAAGGTTAATTGTTTATTTTAATTAGGCAAATACTGTTGCACCGGAGGCCGATATTTGAGAAGAGTATCCAGGGTTTTATACAGAGCGAAAGTGAATAAAACAATTTTTAACTTTTCACCAACTTTTGTTACATTTCAACGCTCTGCTTGATAGGATAGTTAACTTTCACTTATGAAAAGTACTGTACGGTTTGAAAACATTAGCAGTTTCCGCACACACGTCTAAAACTGCATTTCCACACACTAGCCGCAGCGGCATCGCCATCACTCAACAGAACAGTAGCACGAATGATGCAACATGTCAGACAAGTCTCAGACTGTCGACAACGGTCACATGTGATCGACATCACGGGATGCGCGCGTGTGCGAGGTTGGTTTAATCAATCGTTGGACTGAAGGCGAGACAAGCCTTGATCGCATGGCTTGGGGCATAGAAGATAAGAATCGCGCAATTTGGTCAGTTAACTAACGCTAGTGCTTGTCTTTTGTAAACACAGCAACGTATGGAACCATTTTCGAACAGTTTTCAGAAGTCTGAACTTAGATTTGGCAGTAACAAGCACATTAGGTGAGAAAGCAAAAGTGCAAACGTTGTAAAAGCGAATGAGAACGCTTGCAGATACTATGGGATTGGAGTGCTATGCTCTCGGACCTTAAAACTGTTTTTTGTTTGTTTGAAACACCGGGTTCCTCTTAACAACCTCATCGCTGCAGAAAGAAGACATGTTGCGGTATGTTGACATTTAGTCTACTTTCATCAGTTGCAAACTTAAAACATGCAACTTATATATGACAGTTATAAGTTATATGACAAATAGTGGTAGACAGGGCATGGACACATACAGTCACCTCACGTATTATGTCATCACCGCCACAACAACCCTGTGGGTTGCTTCAACCACTTTTGTTCTCATAGCGCCTGCTGGTGGACTCTGATCAACATGGCTTCGCTGAAGGCCAATAACTTTGGGTTCTGATGGCGTAACAATATTTTGAATTATCTAATTGAGTCAACCTGTTATCATGAGGTGTCTGGCAATCGATGGTGATGGGTTTCCAGCAACGGATTCACTGATTTCAATTGGTTGTGTCATGAGTTGTTTTAACCAGGTCGGGGCGTGTTCTGCCACTCACTGAGATGGCTGTTGGTCCGATCTGCCTATGTAGACGTTTTCGTAACTGCAAATGAACTAGCAGACAGCGTGAGAGACAGAATGGTACGGCAAACTACGTTCGCGATTGTGTAGAACGGGTCCTTTGGCGGTTTGAAGCAAACGTAATTAGGCAACTGCATACGTACGGGGTAGTGCACATTGCAATTTTTGCTTGATATCATTTGCCAGATGATCGCCTTTGAACTGCAAAGAAGTATATGTCCTTCTTTTGACCTGTTTGCACTGGTTCGTTGCATTCGTTCATCATGCTGTGAATGTGTATGAACTTTTCAGGATATCCGTTTACCAGTACCGTTTTTCTCAGCATTTCTTGCTCCATCTGCAGCTTATTAGGGGTACAAATATGCCGGGTTTTGACCAAACCCCGCTTGTCTGCTATCGGGGCAAAGCTGGAGAGCTGAAATCTTGTCCACCCCATGTTGCTTTACGATGGACCGATCGATATAATGTCCCATCCTCACGCCTAGTAATGAGTACTTCTAAGAAAGTTAAATTGCCGTTTGATTTCTTTTCGTGAGACAAGGATAGCTTCGGATGAATAGAGTTGAGAAGGTAAAAAGTAAATCAAAATGGTCAGTGTCCGTAAAAATCAAAATATTATCAACATACCGTTTGTACAGTAAGACTTTGAAAATATTACTTACCGTTCAATCATTCCCAAGAAGATGTCGGCTAATGTTGGGACCTAACGGACTACCCATAGCCACTCCGTCTACTTGTTTATAAGAAAGACCTTCAAAATTGAACCTGACATTTTCTGTACATAGTAAAATGAGATCCTTAAGAACTATATCACGGTTTTGGCTGGAAACACAATGACATAAAAACTCAACTGTCTCACGAAGAGGAACGTTCGTAAAAAGAGAATCTAAGTCAGTCGAATACATAGCTTGTGAACTCACCGGCACGCGTTCTAGTATCTCTGCTAGTCCGAAAGAGTTCTTTAGGCAATGGGGGGATAACATTTTGCGAATGAGGTCCGAAGTTGCAACCAGTCTTTGAGCAACTTTATGATATACTGAAGTGTTCATCATCATCACCATAGCAGCCATGGACCTGACCAGAAGGTGCTGTGGTTCGGGCCGCCGCTCACCTCAACAGTGACGTGGAATATCCTAGAAGGAAGCGTTGCACTGCTTGCGGTGGTTGGGTCACGTACTCCGTATATCTTCTGATCGTTTACCGTACCGGGCATTATATGCTGAGGCCACCAGCAATTGGGTAAAACCGCGTGGTGATCGAGCAACAACTTGGTCACGAAATATGAAGGCCTTAATTACTCCATTGAGCAAAGTGGGTAGGTGTCGCCTGTCTGGCTGAGGTCCTCGTGATCACTCTAACCACTAGTCAGAGACGCTATCCGAGATGGCGACGTGTCGCAGTCAATGGCGTACCTGTATCCATACCATTTCTAGTTCTTCCGCTTAATCTTCTTTCACTAGTTTTCAACCTTCTTAGTAACGTTTTCTGAACTGTTCGTGCACAAAATTGGTCTCAGGGATGCTTTATTCTTGTGTATTTTTGGTGCACCTCCCATTAGTGGTATTTCCGTGCCGATTGGCTTCATGTGCCTATACTGATTTTCAGATATATGGCCGTGCAACAGCAGCACCTGGTGTTGCCTCGCTATTTGCTTTTTCAGCAGTATGTTATTTTTAGTCGTCTTATCATTCTTAACCTTTTGTTGGTCTTGCAAAATGGTGTTTACTTTTATCATATAATCCTCCTTGCTCATGATGACAACACTAGAACCTTTATCCGGCTTTAAGAACACCCAGTTCCGCATTCTTTTTAATTCTTTCATAGGTTGATAGCATTCCTGTTTCAAGCAACACTGCGGACGAATAGGCGGTGATAAAATTGTTTAGAAATATCTACCAATCTTGCGCGGAACCGACCCGTCTCATCAGAAGACGTGGGTGACACATCCTTCAATTGCTCGTACATATATTCGAATTGCACTTACGTGTTCAACTTGTTAACTTCTTTGGGTGATATTTTAAACTTCAGTCCAGAATAGAAAATATCCAGTTGCGTTTGTGTGAAATGAGTTGACGAGAGATTGTGTACATGCTTTAAGTCGTCACTAGGAAATACACTCATATTGGCTGAGCATGAGAGATGCCTCCGTAGAGAACGAAGAGTTCTGACCTTGGTGTTGCGAACGGTTTCTCCGGAAAAGTTTTCAAACTTGATGCAGCATTCCAACGTTTTACGTTTGCAACGGATGAGTAAACGAAATGTTAACATGTCGCAACATATGTCTTCTTTCTGCACTAATGATGATTTTGTGATTGTTCCAGTCACATCGTGAGCGACTTATTCGCTCATGTATGTACGAACCTACTACCAGGTTTCCTCTCAGCAACGAATCCTGCACCATTCAACTGCGCCGATCATCGCGCTTGCGGTTACTGAAGTGTTTAGAGTACATGAGTTGCCCTGACAGTTTTCTTGGGATTCCAGCTTCCTTGTAGAAGCAGCCAATTGCGTCATCTTTGCGACCATGGTTTATCTCGCTCTCAGTCCAACGACTGCTTAAACCAACCTCGCACATGCGCGCATCCCGTGATGTCGATCACCTGTGGCCGTTGTCGACAGTCTGAGACTTATCTGACATGTTTCACCATCCGTGCTACTGTTCTGTTGAGTCATGGCGATGCCGCTTCAGCTATTGTGTGCAAATGCAGCTTTGGACCCACGTAGGCGCGCCCCAAAACTGTTTTCAGGCCGTACTGTACATGTCAGCGTTGGTCGTTATACTTTTGTGCACGCGCACCCGCTTTTCGGCACCGATCGCTCAGATGGCTTTCTGAACTCAGTCGTTTCCTTTGGTCGTGAATTTTAACACTTACCTGCACTTCCTTCCGGCTTCATTTGAATGGACACTATTTCCCAATCTCTATGTCCGATTTTGCCTACAAATAAACGACGCAGTAAGTATGGATGTATCCTGTTAATAACTGTTTCTATTATACATACCGATTGTCGCCATCAACTGCGGTACTCCTGCAGTTCCGTTTCTCATCTATAGTTCGGTCATGGTGATCTCAGGAATGTCCCATAGGGTCTGGCTCAGACAATTTAGCCGACCAAATCATGCAGTCAGTATTACGGCATTACTTAAACGGTCACATTAAGTCGCATTAGTTGACCATAACTTTATTATCAACTGCTCGGTACTTTCGGTCCACTTAAGAAGGGCCAACTCAGTCCTTTCTGTTTACTAGATAATGTCCCATTCATAGACTTAGGTAACACCATTTTTATTGTGAGGATACTCATCCATCGTTAAAGTGCTCGCCGTCGAATCGCCAAATGCTTTTCTGTTCGTTTTGTTTTTTGAGGGAACATCGTTATTCATCAGTCCACCCCTCATATTCTAACCAACCACTAACTTTTCGTTCGTCTTGTTCACCATGTCGATGTCGATGGCATTTTACGGAGACAGATGAACGGACTATCGTCACATCTAGATTGGGTGTTTGAATGGATGACCTCTCTTTATCAGATGTTGCATGAGCTATTGGCAACAAGAACTTGTTTTATCCACTTAGGATGAATTGATGCGCAACCTGTGCATACAGTTGATATGCATATATACCGTGTGTTTCGGGTTGTGATTGTGCGTGAGGGGTCATAGTTTCTCACATGGTATTACATATGCACAAACAACTTCACACAATATTTTGCCGTTGTAGTTCCTTCGGCACGCAGTATCGTACTCGGCTATAGAGGTTTGACGCAACCGAACGCATAAGTGAGGAAATAATTTGTTTACAACAGTCATCAGTATTAGCCGAGCCGTGCTTTCGTTGGCACGCACAGGTGGTTTATTTTCTTCGTCTTGAGTTAACCAAACTATACCGATAAACCGCTACAGGCAACTGTACGAAAGAAAAATGAGGTGGCGTTAACATAGATAAGAGTTCAGTTGCTGATACGTGGAAGAAGACTTGATTAATATATGTTGAACATCGTTCACAACTGACCACAGCCATCGCATTTATGTAAACCTTCCAGTCATCCCTTTCCGAAGAGAGGTATCAGGCTATAGTTTTACTCTTGTTAGAGTTCGTCAGTGATGCACATTCTTGTCGTGACCGGGATTCGAGTTCTCGTTTTTAGAGATGATAACTACACTGCTTGATGTAATGTCGGTGGCACAGTGGTCAAAACGATTACTCCGTGAAAACTTAGCCGGAGTTAAGCTCCAAATCGTTGACGTGTTCGAACATGTGTGGGACTCAGGTCAAATACGCTTTATCAAAAAGACCTGACTGTGTGACTGCGAAAGCTGCGATCATTTGTAAGGGATATTTCATTTCTATCAACAGAATTTTCCTACCACCTACTAGCAATCAACATATCCCTGAACAAGTCCCACGATTACTGCGATTTCAACTTGAGAAGTCCTAATTGTAGGGTACTCCATGGAAGTTAGAGAGACTGGGGATATCGATTTTCATGGCAGTCGAGCAATTTAAGCACTGCTCACAATCGTTTGTGACCGAGCGTTGCGTAATGTGAGGGAGATGGCACTGTAATCAACACGGTCGCCTCATGAAAACGTGGGTTGAAGTTCAAATCCCTTTTGTGCGAAGGATATGCACTGCTGATGCGATCTAACAGGGGTGAAGCCTTAGTTTGTTGCTTCTTTCGAAAGTAGCTGACCGATAAATCTGTGTAAATGCGAAGGCTGCGATCGCTTGTGGGTGATGTTCAGAGTCTGGAAGCGTTCATGAGAAATGTTTGATTAGCTTGATTACTGTAACCGAGCTGATCAGCATGGACTGAAGCACGGTCCCTCGCACAGACTGATTTATCTGATTTACAGGGCGGTCGATAACATCATCACCGTTTGATTCTAGTTGAGCCTGAACATACTATATAAATTATATGTATATAATGTAAACTATTATATAAACTCCCTGTCAAGATGACGATTGTCTCAGTGTTTATCTGTCTTTAGGTGGAATTGATGCTTCAGCTGTGGTTGCCTCATCGACAGTGTAATGACTGGATGCTTAAAATCTTGTTGATCAAGCCAAACTCGCTGAGCTCCTCGACCCGCTTACCAAAACCTAGCGGATTCTGATAACCAAATGTTGGTGGCTCCGGTTCATTATAGGAAGTACCTATTGCTCTCCCAAGATGACAAGAACACACACCAAGGTTGATTTGTTCTACTGTGATCCTCAATTTTGGATCACTTTGAAACACTAGGTCGACCGGTAAAGGTCTATCGCTAGAACAGGTATCTCATCTTTTTTTGACAAATTACTGAACAACCCGTGATCTGACAGTAATACCTGCGGTTATCACAGTTGTGCATGTGAGAAACTGTGATTGAGGTTACTTTGGTCACCGACTTTGACAGTTGCCTGAACTGACAGTACGCGTTTAATGAATGCTAACCCAATAAACGTACAGGATTACATATATTTTTATAATCAGACTGTCTTTCAGGGTGAGGTTATTGTTAGACTAACCTCCTGTTTTAAACTCAGGACAAACAGTAAGGCAGTTATAACTTGATCATTGGACCGTTGACATTAGTGTCCAGAACCAGTTAATCCTGAATGGTAGTAACTTTTTCAATCTTTTTGTAGTCAGCTGGACAAACAGACGACTGCCTTACTTATTTCATTGAGTAGTACACAGGTTCGAGGCAGTGAACGCCTACTAATCTATAAAGCGTTGATGGGAAACGGTGTGGGGATTGCGAGAAAACCTGTGGTTACAGATTAGTCTACAGTTCAATCCATGTTTTGTTTAAGTGGGATCTAATAAAGCGGTGAAACCATGAGTTCCATTTACCCAGTGCAAAACAACAAGAAAACATACATTTTGAGGTGAAAACACTTCGTTTATCTTCATCAGTCGACTGCATGAAACAGTTACACGAGTTTAGTGCATGTCGTCTAACCGTTCACCTGCAGCCACGGTGACGCATACAATGACAGAACAGACTTAGGCTTGCGTCAGAGAAAGACGGAGCGCATCCCTAAGTGGCTAGTGCAGGCGATGACTCAACGCGGGTCCGCGTGCCAACATCCGTACGGAAATCCGGCGTCTTTGACCGCGAAACGCTTAATCGCAATAGGTCATGTGGTTGACCCCGCCACTTCGTGTATGGTTATATTACGCAATGGCAAACCAAAGGTGATAGCGCTTTCCGAAGTGTCACACGCTGGTTCCCTGTTGCAAGATGTCGCAGTTTATCTTATCGCCGTGGCATTGAAACCGCTTACCCCCACCCGGATAGCACTGACGTGACGTGCATTCGTTTCACTGTTTCGTTACCATGGCCTTAACCTATATAATTGAAGGGCACATCTGTTAGGCCTGTGGCCTATTCGGTGACTTCCGAGTGAACACAGTCAATGACAGATATCTTTTCAGAGCCAGCATATGCTACCCTGCTGGCGTGCTCATGCAATAGTCCTATCTATACCACACAATGCGTTTGAAACCCGTTTTTATTTGTGCAAAGGAAATTCCGTTTATCCTCCTAAACGTTATGAACTTTTTTGACAAACAGCCAGGTACCTAGGTCTCTTTTTCAGCCCCATCTCCGTAACCTCATTTGTGTGTACTGTGTACCACGAATACATTTCCCCCGATTGATCTGTGTGCGCATTTGCTGTCGTCAAGGCGCGAATCTAACCGTCGAACCTACACTTGATCTTGTTTCCTGGCATTGTTGACTGAGAAAAAACATTTGTTGTATTAGTGAATAATATAGGTGCCCATCAGCTGTAGAGCATTTATGTTTACAGAATTACCCGGTTTCAGTGCGTACCCTTGATCAAGTTTGCCAATCGACCTGTATGTTTTTCTGTTCGTTTCAAGATGCTGAACAGTCGTGTTGCAGTCTTCTCTTTGACAACACCTAATGCTGTGCGCACCACTGGACCTCTTCTCTAATCTTGATGAACGATTATCCCATCTTCGAAACTTATGTTCTTCGGAAGATATCTTTGAAAGTGCTATCTCAGTTTTGTTGCTTCCAGAAACAGAAAGTATGCAATCATACGCTTGGACTGTAGTGACTGCAACCTGTGTGGAATATGAAGTTGCACCTTTACTGCAATAGAAGAGTGGCTCAAAGTAATCTACCCGTTTATATGAGTTATCGTTTCACACGTGTTTTTCCTGGGAATCACACAGAAGCGCAGCGTCCAAGGTTAACTTATGGTTCCGCAGAGAAGACTGTCCACGTGATGAATCATTCACACGGAGAGTCTTAAGTCCCATTGTGGTCGATGGTAATCCTTTTTTCCAAGGCACTAATGTGCATTATGAAAGCCCCTTTAAAACATTTCTTCCGTGTAAAGCATTTGTGGTGAAGTGGTGGTCTGAGTCACTGGCTCTGATAACTATGCCATCTATGTCTCTAAATAATAAGAATGATGATAATAAAATTTTAAAACACCAGAATGCATGATAAAACTCCATTTTTCTGGTCAAAGGGCTAACTTTTCGTTGTTGTCTATCGCAAGCTCACTATTTCGTAGATAACCTCATCGATCAGAGGAGAATATGATGGATTGGGCTAGTTTAATGACAGGAATTGTTTTGATTAAAGGAGTAGAAACACCCGATGGTCTTTTTGTTCACCTGGATTAGCAATATATTACAACACTGAAAATTATTGAAAAAAAGAAACGTGACGAAGATGACTAACCATGTGGTTTGGACGATTGACTACGAAAAATCCTATGCATGTAAAGAATTATCTGTCTTGTACACCATCACAATGGTTAACCGAAATTTTGGAACTACACCGTAACGGTTTAGCTCCAACTTGCATCCTGGATACATTCCAGTTCATGTAGGTCACAAAATGACTGACTGTTGCAGGTAACAATTCCTCATCGTCAAGCCTGTGCTCACCATTTACAAACGTACCATTTGAAGAAACTTTGTTTTCTGGGCCGTTACGTTCTTTCCAGTGACCCTAGACTTGAACCGTTGGATCAGCACTTGTAAGGCTTCTTTTAGCACACGCAAGATTTATACTTTCCATTTGGTGGGGAAATTGTCAAGGTGTTGGATCTCAATGGGTTTGTTACCAGGTCTACTTCTAGCTGATGCATTCATCGAGAATATTCGAGGAAACGATACCTGACCGGTATTTTCTACGTCGTAGGTGTTACACATGATGTCGGATCCTTGACATTGTTGGCTGATACTGCTCAAAAGAACCTGAAGTTTTTGACGGAACCAGAGCAGCGCGGAAAGCTTTTCCTGATTATGTGTTGTTGAAACGGTCAGGTAGGGAGAACGGACATAAAACAGTCAGTTTCCTCCTTCCCACTACTTGACGACAGTTAGGCATAAGCAAAGTTTCGTAAAATGTCCGGTAGAACAAATTTTTAACATTTATACTGATGAACTGCTGAACACGGAGCTTAAGCTGTTGGCGCAGACGTTTCATGCTGATGCCTATCTTGCGACTACCAGAACACGGTACCGCAGATAATTTGTCTGTCGAAAGACGATTTGATTGAGAAACCCGAACAAAGGTCAAAACACAAGTGTATCGCTGACAAGGAGCACGACATGGCTTTGGCGACTTTTCACACTGCAACTATCGCTCTCATCCATGCCAGTCATATGTCTTCAGCTCAGTGATCTGTTTATCATTGTTACCACTTAGTTTTTCTTTCTTGTTTTGGAGCATGACAAATAGGTTGTACAAGAGTTTGCGCTTCTGAGAGAGTACGCATACTTCGCTTCGTTTGGCTGACAACCGCACAAGTAAACGACCTTCCCAGCTATTTTGGCACACTTGGTCGATTCGCATTGTCGCGTACAAGGCTACTGAGTAGACAAAATCAGAACAACAATTATTTGAGCGGCATTAAGCTGCCATTTTTCTTTTTTTTTTTTACAAAGAACCAGTAGTGTTTACGATTGCTATTGGGTGACATGCGTGTTGTCTTTTGGTAACCATGGTCGTAGTTACGTTCCACTACCTTATCTTCAGTAATCTGATCGTTTGAATCCGACAGGTGTTCAAACAAATTGTTTTCATCGCCACCTGTTACAAGCAAGTTCTATGTTCCGGCTGATCGGCGTTTTTGGTTGGTTGGTGGCGATCGATCACAATTCCGTTTGCAACGACATATGCATATGCTACGATTGACTGAGCTTTTTTTCCGATCAGGAAACCGTTCCACTCTAATCTCATTACAATTTCCGGAGGTTCCTTGTCTTAAGTTAAATCTTCTGTAAATTTCGCACTTTACTATGTAATCTTTTAGTTTACTGGGCAAGCCTGACCAATAACAAAGTTCCTTTGCTCTCGGAACACAACTGTTCACTCTCAGCATGTGCCACATGGGCATGAACCACTGCAAATCTTTCGGAATGTCCATTCTCTCTCCTCTGGAGATTATCTCTCTTTCTTGAAAAAACCGATCTGTGTCCTTGAATAATACCGCCAGTTCTGATAAACCCTTCTCATCCATTTTATCACACTAATCGAGTTTTTAAGTACACGATCCTCTTTTGTTGCATTCTGCAGTCCCATCATTCTGTTCATGGGTACCATCCTGTGGTTCATTGAGGCGATAGCTTCGAACACAGAATCATCCGTCGCAATACCTGTTATGTAACAGCGAGAAAGAATATCAGCGACGTGCAGTTGATCTTCGGGTCGGCAGGCTAGCTGACAGCCATGAGAACGCATAAGACATGTCTTGAAGCACACTCGAACATGCTCACCGAATGACAACGTAAACACTTCTCATACGACGTTTGTAAGAACCGCGACGTGCTACCTCTGTTACGCGCTATAAATTTTAATTTACAGACCCGCGCTTTCCTTTGTTGAGGCAGTTCTAGTAGGTTTCTGTCAGCCCGAGCTCCTCGTACAAAAGCGAATGGTAGTCAACCTTGGTATTTGTGGTTGGCAGCCATCAGTCACTTCCTTGGCTTATTTTTTTCTTTTGTAAGTTCTAATCTTGTCATTCGCTTCTCGGTAAAATTATACAGCCACCTCATGTTTCAATAGTACTTGCTCTATTAAAGAGTCGACAACAATCATTTTTCACAGCGAATGAACAGTCGCTGTTAGAAAGCCATATTTCGAATATTTTATGAAATAGAAAGTGAATTACGCACAAAGGTATGAAAACTGCCCCTGACAGAATCGTATGGCTACCTCGTGGCTGTACATACAACCGTGAATATTCACATAACGACTAATTGCATACTATCCCGACCGCCTCGCAATATAAACCGTGTCCATCTGCTGCATACAACAGAAGGAATCTTGCTCTGCTCACCCCTCCCTCCTTGTCCCACCCAATTTGAACATCAGGCCTCTCCCGATCCCTATTTTAGTGTCTTCTGCAAATCGAGCAACCATAGTAACGCTGTACCCGTAAGTCCTCTCTCATCACCCAACCTCCGGTCTCCATCGTCCGTTGCTTAGGTCTAGAAGTTGAGTTAATATTAGGTGCTTTCAACGCTCGCACTCTGACGCAGCTAGAGCAACAGGCCGCTCTCCAGCAGACGTTAGACCTGAATGTCAATGTCTGTATTGAATTTATCGAACTGAAGGCATCCGCGCTGTTCACCCGATATCGGCTGTGTGCTTCCAGTGACCTCACGGCTGCCGCTATCGGTCAGGCTGGGTTGTGTGTAGTCCTCAACACGACGGCCGCAGCCGCATTGGTAAACTGAATTCCCGTTAGTGGGCTCTACACTATCCAATGGGCAAGTTCTGTTAAGGTTCTAAGCAGCAAATCTTCGAAAATATCTTCATTATGTTTCCTGAAGTCCTAACTGGCTACTATTCCTAGCGTCCTCCTTCTCCGAATGATACCTCGTCGTTGGCGTGGCTTCATTCAAGACTGCCCTTCTTATTGGAGCACATACCTAGTTTCAAACCATATATTGCTGCGTTGTCGTTCAGTTTTTACTTTCGCCGGACAAAGACAGCAGTGTCTGGCCGCTAAGGTAGTGGTCAGATCGTTGTAAAGCATAAGTATAAAACCACTCTAGTCAGTTCTAACTCCGAACAAGGATTGTAACAGTTGCTGGATTCAAATCTCACAGGCCATTCATGAAGCAGGTACTGTAACGTGCGGCGCGGTGGCGTGTGGGTTGAACAAACACTGGACCTCAAAGAAGTACCTAGAATTGTTACGGAGGAGACAAGATATTTCCCATGAGAATCCGTATAACAACTTTAGGAAGAATGTTCATAAGAACCTGACCACTGGTCGTGAGTTTAAGTGAAAACAGAGAAATAGTGACATGCTTTTATGGCCGAGCCACTAAAGCAGTCTATAGTTTAACCCGATGGCTGTGCTTTTCGAAAACTTCCAAACACAAACACGATCGTCAGCATAATGAAAGTCAGTCTTCCATCAGATAGGAGGTCCACACCGACATCTGAAAATTCTTATGACTTAGGAGGGGTAAACACTGGAAAGGATTATTTGATAGTCAAATGGACAGCGTACTGCGTACCTGAAATTGTTTCGTGGTTTCTGTCTGTCGTGCTGAACATACTTCTCAACTCTGTTGTTACAGTTGAATAGTTCGAGGCATTTCAGTTTGCTCCATCTGTACATATGTGAACATCAACCTACACACCAAGTTTCCTTTCTTACCCACTTCCACAGTTTGTCGACTGTGCATATCTGTCAGAATGTCTTTTCAGTGTACGCTGGTGGTACATCTGCACGTCAGTCGCGCTTCGCGTACTCTTTCACTTCTCTGTAAACTGTTTAACATTGTGTTTCTTTACTAACACACAGGCAATAGTCTTTCTCTATCCCTGATGAACCTAATGAATTTTATGTGTGAAACCTGATTATTATCCTCTTTTTTGGTCGTTTTTCGGTCAACGCGGGCTAATACTCAAAGTAGTGGGCCAGCCTTTGGTGTTGACACCGGAGAAGTTTTTTGCGTAGGTGAGTTTTAATAATCGTCCTTATTTGAATAGCACATCACGTCTTTGCTTCGGCCAATTTACAGTTCACGAAAAATCGTTTTATTTGTTTCTGAATATGAAGATATATAAAGCTGTCATTCTGGTGCATCTCTTAGATGAATTAGTGAACCAAATGTGACATATGTGCGCATACATTTGAAACCATATCTACGCTTCAGCGTCACCAAAGCCTTGTCCAAGCATGGTAATCTCGACACTATAAACTTGTCCACTATCTTTCTTCTCAGCTACGTTAGTTCATCTTTAACGTGTTTTCTGCGTAATTAAATAAAGACACCTTTATGTCTCTGTGGGCCAACTGGGTTAAGCCAACTTAACTAAACTGCATAGGGGTTTAGTTGTTCGTGCTTCTCGCACTTGTTGCCAGATGTTCTTGTGTAGGCTTACCTAGCCTGACGTTACGTGGCATCGGCACGAATAGTGCGGAACCAGTTACGACCCAACCGGTGTCAGCGCTGCATTTGTGGTGCCGTTGTCCAAGATGGTAAGTAACTTCCTGCTGCATAGAACCTGTGTGTATCACCGAATCCCATGCGGCTATTCGCTTTGCACTTCAGCGTCCTTTTATAGAAGTAATCCTGCTTTTTTTACTCGTCGCATGTGTGGCGAAGCCATCTGCTCTCAATTCACTGTAGCACCCACGCATTCACAATAGGAATTAGCATCTCTCAGCAGACATTTACTTGTTTTTTCTAAACTTACGTCGTAACTTCTGGTCGCTTATACTTTCGAACCCAATCGTATAGACACCGAAACGAAATCTGTATCTGGTGAGATGATCAGAGCTTTCTTATCAGTGTCTCTAACCCGTCAAGCCACAATGTTCTGGCTTCTCTACGTTTGTTGAAGTCGGACTTTTCTAGTTGATTTCATGTTCGTTTCCTTAGATTTTCCAGCTTGCCCTACCACTGTTAGGCCGTTTGCACCGAAGGTGAGAGATTTCGAGAATGCCTTTGAAAATGTTAAATTCGTACGTTTTTTTCTCATTCATATTAAACTTCAGGACGGCAACCGCCTCTTCCATTCGTGTATTTATCCGATGTATACAATATGTTTTCTATTGAGGCCATTGTGTTCACTGACGGAGAGCGCATCCTTGGACTGGGCGATTTGGGTGCCTACGGCATCGGGATCCCGATTGGTAAACTCTCACTCTATACCGCTTTGGCAGGTGTGCACCCGAGACACTGCCTGCCCATCCTGCTGGACGTCGGCACAGACAACGAGCAATTGCTGAATGTAAGTTCGTCATGAAGGTGGTATCAGAATGTTTATTATTGATAGAACTAATGACGCCGTTGTGTGTCCTACTGTTAGAAGTCCCATGTGAACTACGTAACTTATCTCTAAGTACATAGCCGCGATCCCTTTTGGGGTTGATATATGTTTCGAACATTTTTGTGCTCATATGACGTTGCTTCTCTTGACGAGGTCATACAACAACCATAGCTTTTTTCCTTCCGATATTTGTAGTGGTTCTGTTCGCCAAACTGTATCTCTCTTATCGAACCTAATCCAGCATACCTAACGCTTTCCGTCTACTCACTATCAAGTTTGATTCAGACTGTTTACTTGATTCTGTTCCTCATCACAGATAAACCTACAATTTTCTCTGCTTTCTCTAACAGGAATAAGTCGTCGGAAAGCAGTTTATTGCTTGCGTAACCCCTTATTCTTCCGTTTTGTTGCGCACATAAGCATAATTTGAAAGCGACCCGTGTTAGACACATTTGAGCGGATATGGATAATCATTTTGTTCCCATCACAATTCTGGTATGGACGACTCGTTTCACTGTCGAATTCAGCGTCAAACGTTTTTGTTGGCTGCAACGGAACAGTCACGAAAGCGCCATGTTTGTCTCCGATTTTCTATGGAGATGCTGGACGGCGCGTGGACGGATGATGATCTGGCGAAGAGTAATGAAATCGTTCACCATGAGGTTGGCCACTGTAAGTCAGGTTCGTCTCCCAGGCTGGGGCTCCCGCGACTCACAGAGTCGGTGGCTTAAGACGTTAGGTGAGATGACGGCTAACCGAGCTCAGTGGCGTGAATATTGTCGCCTTACTTTCACTTACAGCTCGGTTGTTTGTTTTCAAGATGTAAACACCTTGATGTTGTATGTTTGAATATAGACGTAGCTATTTTTAGTAGTTAGGTCCCCTTCCCTCCCCTTCTTTTTCTCCCCTCTTCCTATGTAAGGTATGTTTTCCTTCGTAGTTGTGTGGCAGTTAAGCATCGGTGTGAAACACTGATGTGTTGCTGTCTATGATGATGATGATGGTGATGGTAAATGACCTTTTTTAGGGCAATATTCGATCACAATGTTAAAGCACT
>LUCH01005616.1:25718-43250 GCA_013368495.1 Paragonimus heterotremus | reverse complement strand
CACGTGTCGACCGAAGAAGAGGCCAGATCCGAGTAACATGCCTCTTTGACGCCAAAGTCACTACAGTCAGTAGGAGCGTAAGCAGACGCGATGAATGAATTCCTGAAAATCTTGCGTCTAGAACTGGTCTTAATGGAACGTGCCAGGCGGACAACACAGTCTGTTGCTTACAGGAATTCAGTCTAGCAGTGTGACTGCGGCCGTCGAGCTAAGGACTATACCTACTCCAGCCTGACCTGTGATGGCGGCTGTGGAGTCACCCGAAGTGTATAACCAATATCGGGTAGACAATGCGGGTTCTGTTAATTCCATACGCTGACTACTGTCTCGGATTCTAATTTAAAAGATACAGCAGATATCGGTATGCAATGTGTCTAACGTTCGTGCGAGAGCGGCCTACTGACCTATCTGTTTTAGAGTGCGAACCTTGAAGGCACCTATATTAATTCGCATTCTAGGTCTAAGAAGGGGGGGGAAGGAAGCCTGAAGCTGAATGGCGAGAGACGGAACTTACCGGCTCAATGTTACCACCGTTAGCTACATCTGTTATGGAACCTGTGGAGTAACTATCAGAAATGGAGGTTGGGAGGGGCCTGAGAACCAAATTGGATAGGACGGTGGGGAAGGGGTCAGCAGTGGCATGTTTTCGCCTATCTACCCTCCTGTATGCAGCAGATAGGGCGACCCGGTTTATACTGCGAGACAGCCGATGCAGTATGGAATTGCTTGTGTTGTGACTATTCATGGTTGTGTGTGGGTTGAGATACTGCCGGGACGTCCAGACATAGACAGAAGACCGATTAGAGTTCTCTACCAAAGCCTTTGGCACAAAAGCCTATACCACAAGGCAGCGGGTGGGTGGCAGTGTACCAGAACTGGTACGTTTTCCAGAAAAAGATGCCGATCTTCTTCCAATCCTCAACCTGGAGGAACAGGAGACTGGTTTGTCAGAACTCTATCTATTGGCCTGCCTAGTATGAGTGATTCTATCGGTGTGGTGGCCACACCGTCCAGTTTAGCCCAATAGGTCATCGAGATGTGCAAGCCGTCACACCGCGTCAGTGTCCAGTCTCGTTGTGTCAGATTGAAGCGTAGTAAGGCTGCTGGTTTAGACCTACTCCCTCCTCTTTTCAAGGATGATAGCGAGAAGTTGATATCAGAACTGACAAAACTCCTCCAGACGATCTCGGAGACTGAAGAGGTGCCTCGTGCTTGGTGTCTATCAACAGTCATTCCCGTTTTCAAAAAGAGGGCCCGAAGTCTATGTGACAACCACAGAGGCATCAGTTTGGTGTCTACTGCATCCAAGTTACTCACTGGTCTCATTTTACGTCCCCTCACTAAGCTCAGAGAAAGCCAGATACGTGAAGAACAGGCAGGATTCCGATGTCGATCACATTGTTATCTTGCGATGGATCTTCAAACATCGGCACTCTTATAGGCAGCCGACGGTCGTGATCTTTTTGGACCTAAAGGCTGCTTTCGATTCGCAAGGGCGTACCAGGGAAATACGTGAATCTACTGAGATCGCTATATGCTTTACAAGCAGGGTGAGAGTTTATGAACAACTATCTCCGGCGTTCATCACCTCCAGTGGTGTTCGTCAAGGGTGTCCGATTTCCCCCTAACTGTTCAATTTTGTCATGGGCGACATCCTAGAAGGTACACCTGAGGAATCTAGTAAACTTGGCGTTGATCTTCTTCCTGGAGCTGAGTTGACCGATCTGGGGTACGCGGACGACATTGTCTTACTTAGCCCTCCTGCTAAAGATATGCAGACCGTGCTGGACAAGGTAAGTGGCCTGGCTGGTTTGCATGAAATGTGCTTCGCACCTTCGAAGTGCAAAGCGCTGCTTCACATACTTGGGTAGCACTATTTCATCAGCTTGTAATATTGCTGATGAGATATCAGCGTGGATAGCAAAGACACCAGTTGCGTTTGCTAAACTGTGTCAACTGTGACGTCGAAAAGAAGTTCGGTTGTCGCTGAAAGGAAGAGTATATAATGCTTGTGAACGTTTTGTTACGTCCTATAGTTCGGAAAGTTGGCCTGTTCGCAGGGAAGATATCAAAAGGCATGCTGTGTTTGACCATCGTTGTCTCCGCCAATTAGCTCACATTAAATGGACTGATCGCGTGAGCAATGTGGTAGTTCGTCGGCGCGTATTCCGGAACGCTCGGGATGCGCGATCAACTGATCAATTACTCACAGTGCACAGCCTGCGATGGTTGGGTCACGTACTTCGTATGCCATCTGATCGTTTAGCTTACCGGGTATTATATATTGAGACCAACAACAGTTTGGTAAAACCGCGTAGTGGTCAAACAACAACGTGGTCACGAAATATGTAGACCTTCACTGGTCCATTGAGCAAAGTGGGTATGTGTCACCTGCCTGGATGGAGACCTCGTGATCACTCAAACAGCTGGTTATAGACGCTATCCGAAATGGCGGTGTATCAGTCAATGGCGTATCTGTATCCATACCATTTCTAGTTCATCCTCTTCGTCTTTTAATAATTTTCAAACTTCTTAGTAGCGTTTTCTTCTAGGACATTCCACCTCACTGTTGAAGTGAGCGGCGGTCCGAGCCACAGTAGCTTTTGGTCAGGCTCATGGCTGCTCTGATGATGGTGATGATGATGAGACTATCAACGGTAAAATGCAAATAGATTACTGTAGTTCATCAACCGGCAACCTTTGTGGAGATGAAAAGACGACATCCGTTCACATACAAAAAAGAAAGGTCACTGTCTGTAGCCGTGCATCTTGTCCTGGTTTATGACCATGCAACCTAACTCAGTTAAATGTGAGGTACTTTAAGGTTAGCTGACTAAGATAGTCGTCGCTTACGTACGAAAGATCCTATATGATGAACTAATCAGGATAGTAACCAAACTATCAGACAACGAGTCTTCAGGTATTGCAACCTGAACATCTTCCAGGCGACGCAATCTCTCATCACCGAGTTAGTTGGCATAGACAAGTCCATCATGTGTCACTGCATCGCCTGACTGTCAATCAGTAACTAAGCCTCGAGCTATTAAGTAAGTGAGGCCAGCCCCATCATCTCAGGGCGCCTCTACAGATTTGGATCAAGTATCCTGAACAGTTACGACCAGAAATATCGTCACAGATAATGCAAAAACAGTCATAATCGTATATTTTCCCCTATCTAGCTATATAGAATTGCAGTGTTTGTACGGGTTTTCTCTGTGAACACAAAATTGGATTGTGTAATCGCACGGCGATCGATTCAGCAGTAACCAGTATCAGTTGTCTGACCAGTTTGGAGTGGCTAACCGGAACTCTGTAGACAACGGTGAACGCCTGAGTTAGGTCAGTCCGGTGTCCAGTATCCGCCAGATGTACGACTGCAGTGCTGATGGATCTGGTCGAACTTATTCCGGGTCATGTTGGATGTTCTTCCATTCGTTTTGACGCCTCGTCCCACGACTTACATGTTGTGCCGTACAATATGAGAATGAGTATACAATAGTAGACTGATCGTTGACAAGGGGTCTGTCTTTCAGACTCAAAGTCAGCATGGGGGGATGTGGTCAACCAACGACGTAGCGTTTCCGCCGGGAACATGCGGCAAAAATGTCTGACAAAGTTGACGGGTGAGTGCCCCTGTTACAATGCCACTCGAATATGGCTTTGTTCCTCCATGGTAATCGAAATCTGTGGTTTAGTTAATCATGTTTCCAGGTATAAAACAATCCGGATAGCCATTTTCCCGTAACACGTTAGAGACTATCTGCAGCTCCTGGTCTACTATGTCTGCACATCAAATCTGCATTGCTCTATCGGTCAGGCAACAAATGAGGTTACGTTTTTGCTTCAAAGACATAAAACTATGGAAGTCTGTGTATTGTCCGGTCTACTGTACTCTGTAATGAACGAAGCGTTGCAAACTACCATCCGAGCTTCTATTCAAGTCCAAATCTAGAAAATGAAACGGGCTTTTTTGATTCAGTTACAGGAGTAAACGCGATGGAGGGGAGCGCCTGACTGAAACAGTGAACGACGCTAAGTACATGATGCTCATATTTCAGTAGAACGAAAATATCGTCTATATTCAGTCGATAGAAGCGCAAACCATTAATAGACTGACCGAACGGTGAGTAAATCAATAAATATTGTTCGCAGATTCACCGTCTTCTCACTATGACATCCGATCCGCGTTAACATAAGGCTGGGGAAACCTTGGGCGTACGAACATAGGAACCAGCATCACGATATACGGTGATAAATCAGTGGTTCACCTGGATGAGTAACCGTCAGGATGAAAGAGAAGAGCTCTAACTAAGACGTACATTGAAGGAAACACACGGAAGAAGCCGACTGGAAAGTCTACCAGAATGCGACATCTGCGAGTTCTAGGAAACCATTGCAGTAATTTACGTCTTTACAGTACCCTTATATACCCGAAGTAACGACGTGACGAACAACTGCTTTTGATAACACTTTCTCAAGCCAATACAATTACACAGGTTTCAGCAAGACGTGGGCGTATTCATCGGTGTATGGGCTGATATACTGCGACGATGACCAGACCTAGACAGGACAAGGTTTGCGGTTCTCAACTAAAACCTCTGGCTCAAAAGCTTGTACCGCAAGGCAGTGGGTGGGTGGCAATATACCAGAACTGGTACCTTTTCCAGAAAAAGCCGCCAACCTTCTTCCAACCCCCGACATGGAGGACTAGGAGACTGTGGTTCGTCAGATCTCTATTTATTTGCCTGCTTCGCATGAGAGACTGTCAGTGTGGTAACCATACTGTCCAGGTTAGTGCAGTCGGTCATCGAGATGCGCAAGCCGTCACACCACATCGAGGTCCTTTCCTGTCCCTTTCCTTTCTTCTTCTTTCGTCCAATACAGAGTTTGTTTTTTCCCCTTCCTGGTTGCGTGGCAGCTAAGCATCAATGTGAATCACTGATATACTGCTGTCCATGGTGATGAGGAAGATATGTCATGAAACAAACCGCATAAACCAAGAAGTGAACGTTAACGAGTGACAATAAAAAGCAACTACTGCATTCCACACATTGATCGGTCAGACCCGGATCGGAATTTGCAACGACTGAACAAATTTCTTTGGAGAGTGCGAGTCAAGTAATGATAATCTGTTTGTAATCAATTCGGCGGTCGTCAGAATGCGCTGACAGATTGAGTGTTGTCAACTCCGCAGACAACCCGGAATGGTTTGGCGACGTCTGTGCAATGGTTGGTGACAGCAAGATGTTCAACAATGACACCAGTGATTGATTTACGACAACCGGTCCCAATCGCAGCTGGGTCAGGTTCCATTTTGACAAGGGCCTAGTTGTAAAACCAACGTATTTCGCAGTAAAACAGCAGCCTAAAAATGAATACACGAGCATTAGTTGACTGTGGACTAGTAGCTTGTCCTTCAGGATTAGTCTCAACATCAGCATTGTTGTGAACCAGCTTCTTAAGACAAGACGGAGTAGGCTGAATGTCAAACCACTAACTCGTTAAAACGAATGATACAGCAAGCCGCAATATACAAATTCAGTAGCCAACGTTCTGGATTGGTGTAGAGCGCTTGCGTCCCTGCGGACATGCCAGTACATGATCGGAATCCACGCAGGCGCTCCGGATTGACTTTCAATCTTCAAAACATCCACAGTACCAGTGGATGACGGCAATCTGGTCAGCCTGTGTTCATGATTGACTTGGCGATGGAGGCAGCCAGGTGATGCACTTGCGTCCAGAATGTCGAAAATTAGCATCTGCTAGAGATAGGTCATTAACAGCACAGATGTGCAACAGACGCACACCGTTGTCTGTTCGACGAATACCGTAAGTATTTGAGTCGAAAAAGTCACACTCGTCAACACTTAGCCTGTCTACTTGAGCGTTCAAGTCTCTACTCAGTACAGCGATGTCCGTGTGCCACGTGGTGTGTAGAAGGTTAGCAGGTTGCTGAAAGAAATCATCTTTATCTTCGTCTGAACTAGAGTGTGTGGAGGCATCTGTCGTAACAATAAAGATACCGTCCGTAATTGCCGCCTCTTGATGATCTTGCCCTTCGAGTCTGACAGCACGATGTCAAGCAGCGTCTACTCTGCGTAGGCGCCTAGGTTAACTCTAACGCCAGACTCACCAGTGGCTTGAGTCACAGTCTGTCTGGACAAGCGCACATTGTAAGCTCATGGTGAGATGTTTGATGGAAACTGATAGCACAGAGCCTGAAGTCACGTTGCACCAAGACAGAGTGATAACGAGGGGCTTCGAAGTACGTGCAAACGTTTCTGTTGACCTATCTGCATGTGTAAGGACACTGAAGATGGCAAGCCTAAATGGCGTTCGAGGAGTGAATAATGGATGTGCCCGTCAGGCGAAGATACCGCCTTGATGTTTGACATATTGTCATCCTGGTTATAACTTCCGTCACGAGCAACAAATAAAGCAAGTCTCTAGTGTGTGTGTGTGTGTGGAAACGACGTAAGGGGTATCACTTAGTAAAGTTATTCAACAAAACAGAAGGAAGTGAGATTGATTAGCCTGGCGCAGTGGGACGTGACATGGGAGCAAAGTCGGTCGCCGACCCCTCGACCAGAGTTACGATAGGAACCCAAGACAAAATTTACTAATAATACACGTTCACAGTTGGAGGGCGAATAATTTTCGATCGCCCAGATCAAAGAAATGGGTTCGTTTGAGGGATACCACCCGGAGTCTTTGGTTCAAAAGGAACCTAATTCATAAGACAGTAGGGCAAAGCACAAAGTTCAATGTCCACTGAGGACCGGTAACCAACATATATATACTCTTCGGATGAAGTCCACCTATCCAGGACGCCCTGTGAGGTTGCAATAAAAGCAGCGAAGTAGTTTAGGGATTCGCTAACGAAGGTAGATCTGGTGAATATCCAGCCAGGGAGTCCAAGACCGACGAGCTGTTGCGACGATTGCCTCCCGCGTCGGTGACCAAATTGGTTCATGCGCCGCCCGAATGGGGTCTATTCATTCAGAGTTTCTAGTACACCTTCTCTATCTGTTGGAACCGGCGATTTATATGCCGTCCTGAAGAGTTGTGCATGAGTGATGGAGACTGCAAATACCTGTATTCCAAATGGACAGTAGGACATATAGCCAACATGCCATCCGGTTAACCTACGTACTCCTAGTGGGGCACCTGAAACGCACTTCTGGTGGAGTAACATAAGCCACGTCATAGTACTATGAAAGAGTTTATGTAGTTACAAAAAGTGAATCTACCACGCTCTAGCAGTCTTATCGTCCACTGTCAGAGACTACGTATTTGCCGTGAGAATTTTGCATATTCCGGAATTCGCCCTCACATGGAAGGCCGTTTCCAATTCGCAGCCTGGAGAAACACCTGAAGTAGTTGAGCTAGCCCATCTGTTTAAGCAAATATCCCTACGGGTACCTCTCGCTGAATGACCAATTTACTGTATGTTTCAGGTTCCTCCGTCTAGAACTGCAGCTACGCATTTCCATAAGTGTAACTCCAATATGGAACCATGGAAAAGCCCGGCTGACTCAGTAAACCTTCAAACCCCTCAATTGAAATTTAGCAAAAAGAATATATTACTGACTACGTGATACGGGTCCACCACAAATCGTAATTAGACGAGGAAATATAAAAACATGATAAACGGAGAAGAATGGTATTTATCTAACACTACTACTACATGGTGGACCTAGTGAGGGGCCGAAGATACGGACAACCTTAAGATACAGAACGAATAGACGTCGTCAAGGGCTGCATCAAAAAATATACTAGTCCAAATTACTGCCAATATACACTTGCATTCCGAATTCAAAAGCATGTGTTCGCTTACCATGTGTCAAACTGACTAGCTTTAACCATGCAACATGAGTCACAGCCCTATCGATCGATTCACATTCAAACTAACATCACAAGACAATACAACTCTCACGTTGTACAAAAGCTCTGACCGAATGAATAGACCGTTCTATTTAATCTTGATCGCCTTGTTTTTACAAGCTCGTGGCGAAAAAGTGCAGCATACTGTTTGGCTGCCTGCAGGAAAACAAGTGCGTATACCATGCAAATTACGTAGTGTGGAAAAATCGGAGACGTTCGAGTGGTGGGCACAAAAAAATGCTAACCTGACTATGGACTTCGCGTCCAACTCTATTGCCGCCTGGTATGACCGACTAGGTCAACTGATACACGTTGGCGAAATCCTTCTTGTTCACGTGCCCGCTTTCGAGGCAAGCGAATTATCCGTGACGCAATATGTCCCACGGGAAACAGCCCCGAATGAAAAACCAATGAGCCTGATACCAGAGTACAAAAACTGGATCGGAGGGGTGAACCAACTGCTTGAAGTTCATCACATGGATTCTGTTACGTGCAGCGAATTACAGGCATCTACGGTGATTGGATTTCAGCAAACATGGCAACAGTTCGAAAGGGAGACACACATTGGAAACCAGATCTTCTTCACATTCCGAATCTATGCACAACCATTAATTATCTGGAACTACGCGGTGCCTCCGGAAATAGAGTTTGAAAACCGAAGCGTTCTACTCAAACCTATTGAGGAATGGTGCTCAAAACAACGCTCTATTCGGAAATATGTAACAAACATCTGCTCTACAATCTATGAACAACGCAGACCGTTTATCAAACTCACAAGCCCTACAGAAACGATGCCGCTCGTACAATCCACAGGGTTAGGTTACATTGAAGTGGGGATTGTGATTGATTTAAGCAACCCGCCTTTAAATCTGCTCGCAAGTCCTACAGACGGTGAGCTGGGATATTTACACGCCCAGTTGAAACACAGCTTAGATACATACATTCTGGTCGACTTAGAGAGGCAAATAAATGTGGAAGATGTAGACGAAACCATTACAGTGGCCACTCGGATACAAGCCATTTGCCCGCCCGGAAGTCACACGTATATGGCTATACCGGCTTTGCGAAATTTGAATCTAGAAAGTCTCCTTAATAACACATTGAAGGAAAGTTCTGCATCTGCACTGCTCTCCTTCCAAATGTTGTGTCATCCATGCGCCGATGGTCAAGCTCCACGCGCGCCCTACGCCTTCGATCGATGTCACAGCTGCCCACGGGGTTACTACCTGGGCAGCACAGGATGGCCGAGTAGTGCAGGATGTTTACCATGCCCAGAAGGTTTTACTACTGACAAAATTGGCGCCACTTCCATCGAAGAGTGTAAACTAAACGCCGGTGCTGTAACGCGCTGGACTCTGGACTACTTACTTCACACATGGTTCGCTCTAGAACGCATCATTGCTGGTCGTGCAGGACCAGATACACAAACACGCGCGTTGGGGCAACATCAACAATCCGCATGGGCATGGCTGGGCAAAACAGATAAAACTGTTTGGATGGGTCTGAGTGTGTATGGTCTGCTCATATTTTGGCTCACCGCGATGGCTATCTACCGGTTGCATTTGTACTATCGATTACAGTCAATTTTCAAAAAACAATACCGTCTGCTACTCAAAGCCGCATTGATCGGACAAATCAATCTGGTATCACACATTAAACAGCGGGCAAAACAAGGTGGTATGACGTCGGTTTTGGGTGGAGCGGATGACCTGCCCCGAAGCTAGCGGCAGAATCAAACAGCCGACACATGTGGATGGCCACTTATAAGAACATACTGAGAAAAATATCAACTGACACAAGGCGCCAAGTTTCTCGAATTAATTTAATTTGAATTTTGTGCGAAAGTGAAAAACAATCGTTCGTATTTACTATTTCACAGGAAATGCTAAGATACGAGGTGTAGCGTTATTCTGAAGCAAACGCTTGTAGCTCAAGTGGGTTACGAGTTCGACGCGTGATAAAGAAACCAGACGAAGGTAATCTGTCAATCATAGCGACAAGGCATCCTTGGACCATAACGCGCCAGAACCAAGTTGTACCAAATTGTAAAGCGAGGCGACAGAGTCCACGCCCACACGAAGCAGGGATTGTCTAAAATCAGACTTCGTCGGTCGGGCTGATAACCTCATCTGGGGTTCAGTTGAATTCTCAACAGCGAATGAGGCTGGAAATGAAACAAACGACCGTTGTGTGAAAAGAACCACTCGCCTCTCTCAAAAAAGCAGCAAACAGATAATTCGAACTGATAAGCGTGAATGGAATAGCTCGAAGACGATAACCAGTAGCCTTCGTTTATTGAACTCATGCATACAACCATACACACCAAGGCTACCGTGAGTCAAGAAAAATGCGAATTATCAGGTTCTGCATAGCATATGATTTGAGCATGAAACCACATGGCTGAACCGAAAGATGCTTGCTCACCTACCCAATCACCTTTTTCCAACTGAACTAAGGTGCTATACCACACCTAGCAAATTACTGGATAACGTTCATCACTAGTAATGGAAGATATAGGTTTACCGGACAAACTGAAATAAGAATAATTATAGTTGGAAAGTCCTCATTTATAAAGTCATCGTCAAGCAAGCATCTTTCTAGATAACGATTACATCAATAATGAGAGCAAAAAGAGTAACCCATAAGTTCATTAGATCAGAATGCACAATCCCTAGCATATATGTGCACTTGCATGTCACATGGAAACCGAAACACAGCCGAAAACACAGAATAACGTAGTCTACAAATAAACTCAGAAAAAGTACCACTGATGGGTTCGAACAGAGGTAAAACTCACTCTCCTCCTGGCAAATAACACATGAAAGACTGAGGAATCGGTAAAACCAAACGTTCTCAATCCGCTCCGGGATGACACGTGCGTCGAAATCAAACGTCTCAGCATTCGTACACTAGTCCCATGAACAATCACTGCATATTGTTTCTCCACTAGGTACAGTAAACTTTTAATAATACGACTTCCCAGTTGGTATGCACTGAGACCAACATCACCGGACACTGTAACGATACTATTTCTGTGAATTTGTGCTATCTCATGCATTTCTCCTAAGATCGGTGATTGAGTGTAAGTTCAAAATGCCAATTGCAATCGATGGCAAGTTGCGTGTCAAGAAAATATTTAAAACTTTGTACTGTATGTTTCATCCTCGATTGGTTTCATTGTCGCATCGATAACCGATGACAAGTCTATACCATAAGCCACTTGCAGCGTTAAAATTAGTGCATCCTGGGATCAAACCAAGCTAGCCTCAAGCTAGCCTCACTGATCTACAAGCGTTCCAGTGATAATTCAGTTTTGACGTGAACAGTTTCAACTTTGTCATGAAGTTAATCGTAAACGTTTTTGGCTATTACGTATCTATTTAGTCATCAACGATATGTCCAATTATATATGACATCCATTGGTTTTCTAACCATGTGTTTAATCCATATCGTTCCGCCACAAGTCAATTTATTCGACATACATAAAGTCGACTGCATTGCCTATGTATAGTCTACTTGAACTGTTGTACACATAAAAACGATAAATCTGTCCTGACTGACGGCATAATCACAGATAGGCAACGTCAAAAATCACAGTTCAATTCGTTCATGCTACATATAAACGATGAATTTATGAAATAGCCGGGATTTTTCAGGCTAGAGGAAGCATATCATCGTCATCATAAGAAAACCAAAAACTAGTAACTAGCGTTACTATAAATCGAAAACCATTCACTACTGATAGCAATTGACACAATCCCGCAGACTTTCTAGTTAGCCCCTTTCGAAAAGAAGCACTAGAACTAAGTTCTGCTCTTGTTAGAACTCGCCAGCGGTGCGTATTCTTGCCACGCCCTGGACTAGAACTCCGACCACACTTTCCCGAGACAACCGTGTTGACCACAGTGTCACTGTCCTCGCATTAGGTAGAGCTCATTTATCACATGCAAACGCTCAGCCGCATTCGCTTCAGAGTAACGTTCATTAGACTCACAAAAGTCAAAATGTGAAACCTGGTAAGTATTTTCAGATCACCGAAAAAATGCTCAAACAACAGCCGATGCCAGAGTAGCGCCTAAGTCTAGCGACAGCCGAAGTGATTCCCATTTGATCACACTATCCTGTGGTAGGATGGTATAAAAGATTTACCCAAGTCCTTCAATCTTCCTGTCCCCCTACCTTGCCACCCACTAATATTATACCCCATTCTTACTGAATTAACGCTAGCAGCCTATCCAACCCACCCGATCGATGAGTAGGATAAAGTCAATTTACCTCTCATCGTCCAAACGTATCAGTATTTCTCCTAGGCTTTAACTAGCAAGTATTATTCAGTAATAACTTCAGTAATAACTTAAAGATGAATCTCTGGTAACCACGGGTTCGTCAATCTATTTTAATTCTGTGTGACTGTATGGCTATCTGAGCCAAACGTCAATAAATGGGGAACTAACGTTACATTGCGTGCATGTATCAATGTTGATCTGACGTATGGGATTGGGTATTGATCAAACGAAAGGCATGATGAAGTGGATTCATTTGAGTAAACGCCGGTTCGTTTATAAATGGCTGTCTAAAGTTAATGTACGCTTCCTTAATTGAATTGAAGAATGGATTACCAAACGAGGGAAAGTAGCTCAAGTAATTGAGATTCAACTGCACTTGTGAGCACTAGGATATGATAAAGTATAAAACCTGTACTGGTGAATAACTGTCCTAGAGCAGGTTTTAGCTAACACGTTTGAGGGAATGCAGTGAACACAAACCAAGTTAGTAACGGACAATAATCGTACTCCAGTATGCGTGACATCGACAAAGAAGCTAAGACGTTCAAGCAGGTTGCACTGCTCTACTGAACAGCCTGTGTGTACTATTGCCTTGGTCTTTACTTCACGAACGCCCTATCACAGCAACCAGTGTAGTTCGTTTCGTCTGCACAGGAACACCGCATCCACAACCGGCTCACGTGCTGGCTCAATATGTACATTCATAGTCCCACTGCACCACTCTAATGCCAAAATCTTGCAATCTGCCAAAGCCGTTGCAATCACGTGGTTCAAGTTGGAAATGTGTGTTCAGAAGTAGTTGTACATGCACCCAACTCTGCCCTGGATTTGGTGAACTTTTTCAACCCACTGACTGATAAAATACCCCACCATTAGATGGTTAAGATATGAAATGATACATATCGTAAATTTTGCACTGATGAGCCGATATTGAACGACTACATTTGAGAAACGCTTCATCTGTTGGCTATTCTGTTCACACTCTAATGAAGGAAATGTACTGTTCTCAGGGTAAAGAATCATTAGGTCGAACAAAACAACTGTTAAATCCAGTGAGGCTTCAACGAAGTGAAACAAAACCTGTAGACCACGCTTTCAAGATCCAGCACAGAGGAGCGATAGGCAAACATTTGTACCTCAGCAGCAGAAAGGACTACTGTCGGAACGATGTCATTTTCGAGCCTACATCATCACTATCGGTGCCAGACACAACGGTAACCATAACTAAAATCCAACAGCTGACAGGAACAATAAATTATTGAAAAACCCCAGTTTACGAAAGGCAAGTATGAAAACAATTTCTCTTTCAAGTTTCACCGTTTCTCTCTTCATAAAGTGACATCTTGGCACTGTCGTCTACAGCATGATTGGTTGGAGCAGATTACCTGACAAGACAGAGGTTCCACAAGTGGTAACCGGATCCTCTCGGGGTAGGTCAGTCGGAGAGAAGCAAGGCGTTTTTTCTGTTGCAGCGGTGCATGCAGAGCTGTCACTGGTAGTGATGTGGTCTACGGATATGTCTACTCCGCCATGCTGTGACACTTTAGGTGGTTTGATATCTAGACGCCGTCTATGATGACTGAGGTGTGCGGGCTGTCTAACGGCTACATCCACCGGAGGTTGTGTAGAATCCACATCTGGACAGTAGATTCCAAGCAAACGTGTAACTTCTCGCTGTACAAAAAGAACGGGACAAAATGGCAGATGTGTTTTATATAACACCACTGTCATACCGTAATTATTAAAACCTTGCAAAAAATGCCGGCCACTTTGAACACAGATGAATAAGCGGGATTTTGAACGCTACTCGCATGTGGTCGCAGTTTCCTCATTCACATGGTGACTTTCTAACTAACGCACTTGAAAACGATTCAACCTTCGTTTGCTGAGTACAGTTGGACATTAACTCGAACAATCGTGCTTGTGAACTGTGGGTCACCACTCTACCGCTTTCACCTTAAACACGACCAGTCACCATCACTTTTGAGTAACGCCACATAATCCCCAGGGGAGGCACAATGTAACATTCGTTTCAATTCTTTCTAATTACCGCCTACTCCCTTACTGTAAGTAGTGTAACTAATCACGCAGTTGTCTGTGATACAGATGTTTACACTTGAATATATCAAAGTTCTTTATTTTGTTGAGCCCAGAAAACATTCGTTTCGATTTTGAGGGATTTACTTACAAACAAATAAACGGTGTTGCTATGGGTAGTCCGTTAGGTCCAGCACTAGCGGACATCTTCGTAGAAATGATTGAGCTGCAAGTCCGAATTATACTGCTGAATCGTTATTGTACATACGATACGTTGACGATTTTTCTACTTTTACAGATGTTACTCATTTGGATTTGTCTTTTAACTTTCTTGATAATATTCACCCCAACTTATCTCTATCTCACGAAGTTGAATCGAACAATAGTTTGCCTTTTTTGAATGTACTGATCGCTAGATGTTCGGATAGCATACTACAACGCTCAGTTCCCCGCAAAGCGAAATGGGGTGGTCAAAATCTTCAGTTTTCCAGCCTTGCCTCTAAAGCATACAAAAAATGGGCTTGTTTAAGACACAGAGCCAGGCGTATTCGCACTGTTGGTGCGCTGTAAACAAAATAAGAGTTGCTGAGACAAACTTTACTGGCAAATGGATACCCCCGACAAATTCACCAGGACATCTAATACGGCGAAGAACAGCAGTGAGTCCATACTGACGGCCTAAAAGAAAGATGTTTTCCCATTCTTGCCATTCAAAGGTGACCATCTTGCAAACAAAATAAAGCACAAATTAAGGTTTGCTCTGTCTCAAACGTATAAAGCTGCGTAGTTAGGTTTATTCCAAACCACCAGAGGACAAGTTCTCCGCAATCGCGAAATTGGTTTTCCAAACCCTTCTGTCTCTCATTTTGAGTACGCGTTTACTTGCAGTTGCAGTGACGTTTACACAGGTAAACCAGATCGACAACTATCACAGCGAATCACTGAACACATCCCGAAGTGGTTGAAACAATTGATGACGCACCAGCTTCAACTTGGTGCACTGACGGCTCGAAGTTCAACATTATCGGTTGCTAAATACCTCATGACAACAGGTCGCCAAGTTGACCCATTAAGCTCATTCAAGATACCGTTGTGCAATCGAAACCCAAAGTTATTAGATTTCTGCGAAGTGATGTTCATCCGAACTTATCAGCCGAGGTTATGTGCACAAACGTGGTTGCGGCACTTTCAACTATTGAAATAAGCCTTCTCCAAAATGAACTTGAAAAGACAAGCTAGTAGTGGGATATTGCACGATCTTTGTTCGAACTGATTTCGCCAAATCTTATCAAGTACATACTGCAGAAATGAAAATTACAAAATATGCAAAAAAAACTGTGACTTACGGAGAGTGTTCTGTTCTGGTATGAAGAAAAGAAGACGAAATTCATTAACACTACCAAGGTAGTGCTAATTTAATAAACAGTTTCTTTTGCACACACATTGGTGGCTTCAATCGTTTAATGACAATTGCCTCGGCTAAGTGAAGTAGGCGTTTATCCTGGTGCGTGAAAATGACTGAGAATGCCGGTGGATTGCCAGTCTCGTGATTTGTCTCGAGCACATGACGCGCAATGGATGAAGCCGGTGTCTTGTGTGAATGACCTCTGGCCTCATTCCCACATATATCAACGGATTGGCTGCCTCGGTTGCACACCTAGGCAAGTGCCCTGCCACCCTGACTTGCAGCTGCCTCTCCGTCAACCCAATATAGATGCGATTGCACCTACACGAATATTGATACACGCAATGCGACATGAGGGGGAGATGTAGGCAATCCTTGATGGTGGACGTTTGCATTTTGGTGGTGTCAAAACTGACAACTATTTAGTCGCTTAAAAAACTCGCTTAATAGCGGAAATCAATCGACTTTTCAAGAGTAAACAGACATCGTCGCCCTTGAAAGGAAGTCGAATGAATGTAGCTTTTGGTTCAGCTAAATGGAGGAGTTGGTTGTTGATCTGTGGCTTGCTGAGTCGTCTTATAAACCACTGTGGATAGCCGTTTGCCTTCAGTGTGTATTCAATACGATGGTACTCTTCGTCGATTATATCAGCTGCGCAAATTTTCCTAGCTCTATCGAATAAGGTCCTCAATAAACCCCGTTTGTGCTGAACTGGGACAAAGCTATCATATCGCAAGTACTGCCCTGTCCATGTAGACTTTCAGTAAACCGACCATCAGTTCTGTGTTGGACCAGTACATCTAAAAATGGTAGAGTTATTCTTTTCTAATTCCATCGTAAATCGTAGGTTCGCGTGACTACAAGTCAGTCTTTTCATCAACGTATCGATCTGTTGCTTAGTGTCAGTGATCGCGACAATGTCGTCCAAATATCTTCGATAAATCGCGCTCGCTGTGATATGTTGATCCATTTTTCTCCCTATATGAGCAACAAATACGTCCGCAAGGATTGGACCTAGAGGATTTCTCATTGTCACTCCATCGATCTGTGTGAAACTTCTCTCCTGAAATTGGAACCGAACATCTGTTGTGCACAGGTTTAATAGATGTTTTAATTCAGACAGCGGGATAGGAAGTGATATTCTGTTAGAGCTTATGTAATTACATAAAAACCGCACAGTTTCACCTATGGGCACACTAGTGAACAGTGATTCAATATACAGCGAGGTCATCAGTTTTCCGCTTATGTTAACTTTGGGTAACATGTCAACCAGTTCGAAACCACCCTTCAAAATACATTTGGCTAGAGTCTGTCTAACTGGTTCTAGCACTCTAACAAGTCACTTCGCGAGTTTGTGATGAGGTGAGTTGCACATCAACAAAATTGGCCTAAGTGGAATATCCGGTTTGAGTTTTTGATAAACCATAAAGCTGAGGCGTTTGAGAACCAACCGGCTTAAGAAATTTAAAGGTTGTCTCATCAATAAATTTCCACTTCTGCAGTAAGACGCAACGAAATCAGTTCGAACAAACATCGGGCAATATTGCCCTACTACCTTGTCTTTTCAAGTTAATTTCGGGAAAAGCTTGCTTCAGTTATTTAAAATGATACCGGTCAGGCGACTGGATGACCTGGTCAGGCTGAAGTGAAAAAGTGCAAAAAAAAAACTGTTTGGATCGAATTTGTGAAGGATTGCATGCAGAACAAACGCTATCCTGTTAATTCTTACAAAAGACTGCCCAAAGACAACTAAAGGCGATTAGCTAAATGTCACCTCAACTCAGCGATTCAAGCACGTGAACAGCTTCACACCACCGTTATGAATTTAACTGAACTGAGCCTATATGGTCGTATCAAATCTACAATCTTCTGCAGCGACCGTACGGAGGACAAAGCGGTTAACACAGGGAGAATTGGATA
>LUCH01005615.1:10691-37522 GCA_013368495.1 Paragonimus heterotremus | reverse complement strand
GGCAAGCTATATTCAAGAATAGTCAATAAGCAATAAACAAAACAATACGCACGTTTTTACCGATAGAGTGGGACGTGTTGCCCATGTTTACACTATACCGGACGTAGAAACAACCAGATGATAACGTATACCCTTTTCCATTGGAAATACTATAAAGGAACCAAGCTGGACATATAATTCAGGTGAATAATTAACCAGCGACCGTGGCGGCATAGCTTTACTTAGGACTTACTGTGATATTTCGTGTACAATGCAATGTAAACGCAACGTGGTCGACGATTACAAATCCAATCACATCCACAAAACCTCGCAGAATTGACCGTTTCTGCCGAGAAGGTTATGTCCTCTACCACGGAAATCCCGATGGAAACATTTTCGGGACGTAGAATCAATGTGGAGAGCCAACATGATGCTTTTTTCGAAAAAAATGTCGGCGCAATTTTTTCAACAAAAGCGCGACTATCGACAATTTTTAGGTAGAGCCGATTTTTCTCACTGCAACGTTTTTATTATACTCGATAAGGTATGTATATTCGTTTCGTAATATGCGTTTTAATATTTCACGAAAATTTTGAAAATTCTATGTTCGCGCCTAAATGGACGTTTTCAACACGCTTCGGCCTTGAAGCACAATAACGGCAAACAACGCAATTTCCGCTATAAATGTGGTAATCCTTCCAGCTGGGAGTGTTCTTCACCGTCATTCTTTCAGCAGATCACCTTGTTTCCATTCCAGCGTACATCCTGACTCCATGAGAAAGTTAACAACAGCGGTACCAACGAGTGGTGAAGCATAGTGAAGTGTCCTATCATGAATAGGTTATGGGCTTTTCTCACGTTTGCAGTATTGTAAAAAGCTTGACACTCATGTTTCAACAACAATTCGATTGTTGGAATTATAATCACGCTTTCCTGTTCAATCACGCCAAAATTTAAATAAAATCTTGCTTCCACGTCTATGACGTCGATTTTCAATATATTTCTCCTTCATATTTCCGAAATAACGTAGAATACGGCTCTGTGTTAGTTTTCCGTTAATTCCCATGCCCTTGAGCAACCACACATTTCTGGCTTACGTCTTCGGAAGATGGAAACAAAGAAAACTCTAGGGAACAGACTTGTGAGATTGTAGGTTCCGCAACATATCACAAATTTACAACAGTTAATAGATAATTATTTTTTAACTACAAGATAACGGAGAGATTCACGGTCTACCGAGTACACGCAGCAATAAAGAATCTATAGACCTCCGGATCGAATCGGTCAATACGAGCACTGGACGATCAACCATTCAGAAAATCTCGTGGGTCCTGATGGTAACATGATCCACACACAGAGTCCAGAAAACCTTTCGCCCTTTGCTAAGAAGCATATTCTTTCTATATCTAGATCAAACGAACGGCAGTTCCGGTCATACCCTCAGGAGATCATTTGGCGAAAGCGAAATCCTGGAAACGTGACTGGCAAACTACTGTTCACCTTGTCTCATACCGATTTGTCATGAATTTTACAATACACATCGACAGTTTTGCACGCGCTTGTCATTCAGACTCATGCGTACTGCATTGACATTGGTAGCTGCTCCGTTCAGCTTGCATTATGCGTTCAGTTGACTTAAGCTATGATCAACGCCTGGGTAAGCCGCATATATTCGGGCTAGCAGCTCCCCCGTCCAGTTGACTTAAGCTATCAACAACATTGTGAAAAAGATCACTGAACAAATCAAAGTAAACTTGTATTGGGACCGTTGAGGACGAGGTATAAAGATATCCGTCAGTTCCGGCAAAATGTGAGATAACTAACCGGCAGCCGTCAATGAAGTCTACAGCCGGCGAAAACACAGACCAACAGTCAGCGGAACCATAAGCATCCATGTTCCGAATAGGAAAGGGTTGTAGCTGAAACGGTAGAAGTAGGAATCAATGTTTTCGTGGGATGAATAACGAGCGTCAAATTTGATCATTATCCGTCGAATAAGTGAACATTGACTCGCGTACATATGGTCAGCTACATTAAGGCATGATCAATAAGCAACAAAGAAACAATACGTACGTTATTAATAACAGGATGGAACGTGTTACGCATGTTTACACTACACCGTAGGTAGAAACAACCAGATGATAACGTGGACCGTTTTCCACCAGAAATACTATCGGGGAAACAAACTGAATATATAATTCTGGTGTGTAATTAAGCAACAACCGTGGCGACATGGTTTTCATCAGGAAATACTGTGATATTTCGTGTACAATGTAATATGAACACAACATGGTCAAAAATTAAAAATTCTATTATATCTGCAAAACCGCGCGAACTTGAGCATCTCTGCAAGATGGAAAGATGTATTTCACCACAAAAATTTTGATGGAAGCATTTTCAGGACGTAAAATCGATTAAGAAAGCCAATAATATGCTTTTATGGAAAAAACTGTGACGTTTTTCAACAAAAGTGTGAATATGGACAATTTGTTTAGTACGGGTGATTCTTCTCATTGCAACACTACTAGTATACTCGAGTAGATCTACATATTTGTTCCGTAATATGCTTATTAATATTTCGCGAAGAAATTTGAAAAATATCTTTTCACATCTAAATGACCGTTTCCAACTCGTTTCGGCCTTTAAACGCCATACCGGCGATTGACAAATTTGTCATTGCGCCACGTATCAATGCGGTACTAGATGAAGTTGGGCGGTTGACTTCAAGTGATATATCTCGGTAACTAATCGGGATACAACCAGGGTGATACGCTACAGTTTTATAATGTTCTTCCTAGGCATTCGAGTAATACTACCGATATTTGTTGCTTCATACCTAGTAACCCGAGCATGCCATCTCGAACTTATACAAAACCCGAACATGAGCCATGATAATAAACGACTTTCATGGGTGTGTTTGAAAGCCCATATCTTTGTAAATAATCGAGATAAGGCACAGGTGAAGTATTACAATCATAAGGCATCCTTTCTAGGCAGGCTCTCCTACCACTTCTTCAGTCTTAAACAGTAGCTTGACAATGCATGTTTCCGCAAGAGCGAATACTACAACGTTACCACTCGGACGTGGTGAGCAACATGTAGGTCGTTTGTATTTCACTGTTGAAGATACCCAACTTGTCACGTCCTTGTGGAGCCCCCTTCGGCGTTACTACTATCGTGAAGCAACTCACGAGTAAATAGAAAGCAAGTGCATCGACACCTGACCCAATTCTTCCAGTCGAAATTTCAAGTTACCTCGCGCACACCCTATAATGCCCACATAAGCAAACGTGAAAATGCTGCAAAGTTAATCGACTTTATAGCTACGGCGGAGGAAGTAGACACTGGTTAGATACTACTTGTGGGATAACTTCTTTGTACGCCGCGTATGAGAAGAATTAATTAGTCTCCCCAAATGAGACTGTCACAAGACACTCAGGGGATGGTCGACCGTTCTATGAGCGTCCCATGCGCCGGCTGGGTGGTAGCGTACTGGTCATAATCCGCCGTGGCTGGATTATTTATTCACCAGCGGAGAAGTGATATTAGGCAACCTCACAATCACCGCACCGCTAAGAATTAGTGATCACCTAGTCGTCTTATTCGACTTCACTTACAGTAGGAACCAGGTCAGCTCAGCGGCTTTGCCAAGGAATTCGATAGCGTGGATCATGCTGTTTTCATCGGTAAACATCCTCATTATAGGGTTCGAGGCGATCTTCTTCAGTGGCTTGAGTCTTATCTTGCTGGCCGCCTGTACAAGGTGCGCTTTAATGGTGTATTCTCTACCTGCATGTATAGCTTCAGTGGAACACCCCAAGGTTCAATTAGTGGCCTACCTCAATCACTTCCCGTTATTAATGTTTGCGGACGACGTCAAAATTTGGAGAACCGACAAGACCACCGGTGATTCTGTCATCCTACAGAAGGATCTCGACATTCTATTCAGGTGATCTCAAGTGAACCGACTCGTCTTTAATGATGGCAGGTGTAAAGCCATGCAACTTCGTGTTTCTCTAAAAACCACTTAGTACTTCGACGGGTATCCGATTCAGACGGTTCTTATCGGCAAGGACATGGAAACCACTGTTTTACACACTCTCGAGACTTGCGATTGCTGCAGCAAACGCAATAAAGGCCCTCAACACCCTGGCTTTATTGACACGTCCCCTCAGCCAGTTCAACCCTAGTTGTTTTCAAGTTCCTTATAACAGTTTCGTTCGGCCGCATTTGCAAAATAGAACTGTGACCTGTATTGAATCGTTCGCTAACGATTCAAGGTTCAAAACGAGTTACGCGTAATCGGTTAATCCAAAAATGCCTTTCCCAATATCCAACGGCAGAGAAGATAATCGATCTTCGAAACGGTTAATGAGAGGACACTCGTGAAAACTGGATTTTATACGGTACTAATTGAATCAATGTACATGAAAATTAAATATCTCACCTCCAATGTGAAATATCCTCGCAAATTAAACAAAGAATGTGCCGGTACAACAACTCTGACAATTAGGCACCGCTCAGTAATGGGGACGATAAAACGGAATTGAGTTCACTCAAACAAATGGTAATTGGTTGGGCTGGAGCAAAGTGACTGTTCACGTATCGAGAAATGGTGAGAAATATAAGCTACTCAAGAAAGGATACGGAAGAATGCCATATTTTGACATTTAGAAATGTACAGGGGTCAGACTGAATAAGAGTGAAAGAAACGGTTATAGTAGTCGGTGTAATAATAAAAATGGTTGGTACTGTTTATTCTTAGGAAAATAATGGAAGATAGGGCCACCCTCCAAAACTGATCAAACAAGACACAGCAATCTCAAAATAATGCAACAGACTTTAACAAAATCAACAACCTGGCCACCACATCTCCGAAAGGACAAGTTTCTCTTGGAGACCGTGCAACGCCGAACCAATATGGCAGTCCAAAGTCTGGAAACCAGGCCGTATGAGGAGGGGTTGAAACCTCTGAACATGTACTCTTTAGAGTATCGTCGGCTTAGAGTTGACTTGGTGTTAACCTTTTTTATGAGGAAGTCCCCGGATCATTCCTGTGAGTTGATACTCAGCAAAGGGAAAAAACATCCATTCAATCTGATGTTAACACCCTCGCCTTCCTTTGTCCGCATTTTTGCATCTCATCTCTTTTTTTATTAGCAGTCGTAGACAATTTGCTTAGGACATCTTCATTAGCTACTTGTCGCTCAGGTGTTCTTTTATCACAAACAATAATTTATTTTTGTTCTGCCATCCAGGAGCCAGATGGAGATATGGTAGCACCAGCGTTGACTTTGATCCCGCCTATTAATCTGAGTATGCCATGATTGTTGCCAGTGATTCCGATACCGCTGCCCTCCATCACTCAACCACTGGCATCCAAGAGATCACTTGCATAGTCCTGGGTAGGACTTGATCAGGGAGATTCTCACTGCTCATTCAACAATATGCTGTGTTCTGCATACCACTGGAAATTCCAAAACACTGTTGAAGGGAAGTTTTTCTTCTCCATTTGTCGAAGCACGGTGGGATCATCCGAGCTCACTGGCTACTAGCCTTTTCGCGATGCTAGCTCCGAGGTTCACACACCCAAGGTTTCCCCCAGCCTTAAATTAACACGGATCGGAAGTCTCAGTGAGAAAACGGTGGATCTGCAAACAAACTTTATTTATTTTGTTTACTCACCGTACACAAGCGTACTTCAACGTAAGGAATAGGGGCGCTAGGGAAATGGACGTGAGAGGACCGTCAGCACAACCGCGCGGTAGCTACCAGAGAGGACGAATGTCAACGGAAATTCCAGTTGACCTTCAGGATTCAAACAAGTGTCAGCCTAGTTGGGCGGCGTTCCCAAAGGTAGTAGCTAAAACACTGTTATCCTAGTGAATGCAGCCTACAATGGTGGAGATGTCGCAGATTCTTTATACAGCAATGAGCGAAACTGCGATACTTACGCCAACACACTAACCTTGATGTTAGTGGTTTGTAGTAAATTCACATTCGCGAGGTAATGTGAACTGACGCGGTGGTACTGGCAAGGCAACTCTCACGTCACAGGGAGTTTAGGATTTTAGGGACGTCGAAGGTGATCTCACTACAGCCTCAAGTCCTGTGATCCGAACTGAAATGAACCGAACTGAACAGTATAATACTGAGGGGCCACCTCTTAAAACTACAGGTCCAACATAACAGATTAGAATGCAAACATAGCTTTCTCTCATTGCGCGTTTGCAAGGCCTGGAATACTCTACCAGACCATGTTGTTTCTGCCAGCTCTGTAACAATTTTCAAGGCTAGCATTAATCAACATCTGTTGCATCATTTCGGATACTGGACCTTCATCCCCCACCTCAACACATTGAAGAGGACCACGAAATTCTGCGCGTTGAGGTACGGGATTCTCATAAGCTCCAGCTTCACACTTCCTTCTACAACCCATTGAATCATTGGACCATTGAACCTTCACCTGTTGGCGGTTGTTTCATATCTGATGCGGTACCTAGGCGTGGTTGCTGTGGTAATTGTTGCATCGTTGTGATTGCTCGGGAGGGATATTCACTCATGAAACATGACCAGCATAGCTGCCAAGCGCATTCAGAAGGAACTTGCGGAGTTACTGCGAAGCGATGAGGTAATTTCCACTTATTTTCTGGAAAGTTGTCACTTTTACATTACGGCATATTTTGAATGAATCACGACTCATGATAGGGTCCAGTGGGCATTCAGCGCGTTCACTTAGGGATAATGTGTATTGTTCAGGGTAGCCAAAGATGAATTGCCATTTCATACTCGACATTGTTTACAGATGTTACTAAAATGGAGTGCGTGCGCGATAATCAAACAATTACTCCGCGACTTTATCTATAAAGGGATGATCAACCCTGGACTGATCACACGAATATGATGGTATTCAGTACGTCGGTTAAATAATATAGGTGACTTACACTTTCGGTTGATGTCAATGGAAACAGTCTAAATCGTACATACGACCTAGTTTCGAGTCCATAGCCTTATATGTTGGACCATTTATAAGTGACCTTTTGATGTCATACACTAGGTCGCTATTCCGAGATACACATGATCCAGACGTAGTATGTAAAAGGGCAGCTGAGTCTGGAAATTAAGTGTTTATCGGACGGGATGTACAAACATTCTCGTGTCACAATATGGACTAACAGCTAGGGGGCTAGAGGCCGGCCGTCGATGAAGGATTAAACTGGAAATGTGTTTCCTCAGTTCGCGCCACACGGTGACAACGTTCTAACAACTAGTCGGACGCCTTATACCATATGTACTTTCACAGTAACCGGCGTACAGTATGTGACCATGTTGTGTACTGAGACCTTCAACAATGGCAAAACTTCGTGCGGGTTAAGAAAAGATGTTTAGTAACCTGAGGAGGTGTCGCGTAACCCATACGAAGTCTTGTTATCCACATAGCTGGTTAGAAACGTCGTTGCGGATGGCAGCATGCCAGTCAGTGGTATGCCTGTGTTTAACATTCCTAATTCCACCGGGCTTTGTTTTAATATTTTGGTGTTTTTTGATATTTTCCCTCAGGATACTCCGTTTCACTGCTACGGTGAACTGCGGCTCAAACTCCAGTACTTTCTGGGCAGATTCGTGCTGTTATGCGTGTGTGTGAGACCTCATTCGATTGTAGACTTTGAAGGTAGTTTGTTCAATTATGACATTCCCGACGATTCTCCGTCGGTGACCGAAGTGGCATCCGGACCTAAATAATTGATACGTAATATACGCTCACTACGAACCTTTCCCCAGTTATTTTCAAAGAAATTAATGAGTGATTTTTGTCTGAACGAAAGAGGTAACAAGTCAAATCAATAATACGCCTTATGCATCCGAACAGAGAAATTTTTAGCTGATTACCCATTCTCTCAGTAAATAAATGGCAGTTAATTCGGTGACATTGATCCACACGGTGACCACCATAAATCAGCCACAATAAGTATCAATTAAAGAGACACTGATTCGGTTTCATGGTTATTCTATGGAGGAAAAGACTGGGCGTGTGGTGAGCCCGAGCTAAACAGGAAGTAACAGAAGGAGAGTAAGACCGGGTACGTGCAAATGCGTGTTTGTGTCAGGATCATGTGATATGAAGTAAGGTAAGATTTTGAACACTGTAAAAATAGGACCTTTCTGCTGTGGAATCACCAGTAACGCGAGCTGAAATTTTGATGTCACTTACATGGATCCCCAGATATTTACCAGAAAAGTGTTGAGGTTAAGTTTCATTACGAGGAGATGGCCATGCATTGGTAGGTTCTCCGTTACTTCCATTTCATAAGTGCTATCGAAATATCAACGAATTTGAGTGTTTTAAGAGACCTTTGGGTCCATGACCAATCCTACAGTTCCGACACTCTCCAGCAAGGAGAATGAAGAATGTTGAGTCAGAGGTTTGATGTCTGACACCACATAGTCTGCATACGTGATTACAAAAGTGTGATCGCAAATTGTGGACGCTACTTACTGGCAGGTTATAATGTAAGGATTGCAGCCTGTAGACTGTCAGTGTTGAATAGCGATGTGGATTGCTTATATCCCGGCCAAACAACGACAGCATTCACGCCATTGAGTTCGATTAACCGTTATCTCACCTAAAATCTTCAGCCACCGACTCTGTGACTCGCGAGCGCCCCATCCCGAGAGACAAACCCGACCTGCAGTGGCAAAACTCTTGATCAATGACTTCATTTCCCTATGCCGGGTCATCATTTGTCCATCTCGTACCTCATACCAGCCGACCACAGCGTCTAAAAAGAGTCCGCGGTGTGGCAGACGGTTAACTGGTATCCTTACTATATGGCTTAGCCATCTGCGTCTGTGCATATGTCAGGATTGAACAAAGGAACTCGATTGGTAATCACTACCAGATACCCGCTTCCTAACCTCTTCGTTACTTACCTGTTCGTGCCACCCAATGCCAGTGATCGAACGCGGACATTGATGTTCAAGTATTTGTAGACGCTTCACAGCCGTAAGGTAATATAGTCTCTACTGTCGTTTTATATACACGACCCTTACTTCTCAGAGAGATGCATATATGTCTCCAGAGGTGTCCTAAATTACCGAGTGCCGCCCTAGCTTTAAATATACGCGTTTCTATTTCATTCCTATGCCGCCGCTGCTGCTGCAGTTTCCCAACCACACAATCCGGTTAGCAACCTCCGTTACTTCACTATCCAACATTAAGTCCACGTAATCACAGCAATTTCGCGGGATTTGCAACTGTAGGCTGCAAAGCGCATTTCGGAGTATTTGGAAGATTTCGAGGTAGTACTTGGCATTGTTTGTGCTGCCTGAAAGTCTTCAAATAGCAACACCTTGTCGTCAGCATAATCAAAATCAATCAGTCTTCCATCAGGTAAGAGGTCCACGCCGGCATCTCGTCAGTGCCGTAAGCAATTCTCCATTATTTCGTTTACGACAAAATTAAACGGAAGTGGTGAAAGTAGACAGCTTTGACGTGCGCCGCCGGTAGTGCTGACATTGTCAATCGGTTCACCGTAGTCCTGAGCTGAAGTATGGGAGTTAAGCGCCGACGGTATGTTCATATACTTGTTCAGTGCACCCCTGCGTGTAAGTTACTCCTATATTGTAGATCGATCCACTAAATCAAACGCACTTTTATCGGCGGGAACTACAGAAATTGTTGACCGGTGGTACGGTGGAGTAAGAATCTGATCAATATATCCTCGCCAAGGACAAACCTCTGCTTGTTCTTTCCTAATGTCTGCCTCCCGTGCTGCATTGATTCGACAAGATCCAATAGACACTAGAATCTTAGTAATGACCAGGATCAAGCTAATCCCCTTATGGCTTTCGCAACAGCCCCTGACAACTTTCTTGAATATGGGAATTGTCGTGGAGTGACTCCAACATGGAGGGACGGTTTCCGTTGTCAACGTAAATTAAAACGGCTGCGTAAACACCTCAGTTAACGTCTTCCCACCTTCTTTGAGAAGCGCCACCACGAGGTCATCTGGGCCAGCAGCCCTGTTACGTTTGAGAATCGAAATGCAGTTGCGGACCTCAGTTTTAGTACGTGGTTCTAACTCTAGCGACCAGGGTGCTACACTGGACGTTTGTAGCGATAACATAGCAAGAGGCCAGTTAAGTTGGCCCTCAACGTGTTTCGCCGAGTGTCATAACCTTACAGACTTATTATGGCTGAATGTACCATCTGCATCGCTAATAGCCTCTCTGACAGACGGTCGCTTTGGACCAGCGGCACGGATAACCTTGAAGAGTCTGCTGGTGTTCCGTGAATCAAGAGCAGTTTCTACTTCCGTGACTTCTTCTATTAGCCAAGTCTCACGATCGGCGATTAGGCTACTCCTCAGCTTCCTATGGACATCTCTCCTAAACTTATCATATGATCTGCCAGTTGGAATGTTCCATCTGGCATCTAACAACTCCAAGGATTGCTCCGAGATCCAATGTTTGCTCCACCCACGAACTCCTCGTACCGCATGTTACAGTACTGGCTTCATGAATGGCCTGTGAGACTTTGGTTCAACGGCAGTGAAGATCTTCGGAGTGAAAACTACCAAACCTGATTTCTAAGCTAGTTTGATATTTATGGTTTACTGACGGCATGGCCAGTTTCTCGACAGCCAACTGTTGTTATACTTGGGGTCGTTGTCCAACAAAAGTAAGAGCAAAACCGCAGCGTACCAACACGCTTTGAGTCCAAATACGTGCTTTAGTAAAAATGATGGTGCTGGATGGAGCACCACCACCTGCAGTTAACAGCGATGTAGTCTATCTGAGATCATACCTGATTCAGAAAAGAGGGCGCCAAGTATAACAGTGATTTTCACGATGCCTAAAACGAGTGCCGGCTAAAAATAGCTTATGCTCAGCGCACAGTTACAACAGCCTCCCGCCATTGTCTAGGTGGTGTGATGCTATCCTATAACTGCCACCTAAAAGAGATCCAACCTTAACAAGGCGACTGACTCGGGCATTCATATCTCCGCCTAGAATGACTATACCAGAACTACGTGTCGACCGAAGGATAACGGCCTGCTCCGAGTAGAAGGCCTCCTTGACACTGACGTCATTACGGTCATTTGGAGCACAAACAGACATGGCGAAAAGATTTATGAAAGTTCTGCGTCTAGAGCTGGCCTTAGCAGAACCTGCCGGGTGGATGGCACAAGGTTTACTGTTACTGGGAATCTAATTTAATCTAGTTTAATAATACAGCTGCCGCCGTAATGTTAATGAATATACCTAATTCATCCTGACCTGTATAGGCGGCTGCGAAGTCACCCGAATTGTATAATCAGCACCGGGTAGACAGTGCGGGTGCTATTGGTTCCATTCGTTGATTATTGTCCTGGATTCTAGTTTCTGTAGCAGAACTGACGTCGATATGTAACAGGTCTAACGTTCGTGCGAGAGCGGCCTGTTGACCTACCCGTTTCATAGTGCGAACGTTGAAAGCACGTATATTAAATCGCACTCGAGATCTAAGCAAGGATTAAGGGAGGCCTGAGGCAGGATGTTGAGAGATAAGACTCATTGACACACTGTTACTGTTACAATCTGGAACACAGGTTAAAGTGCGAGCCCTGACACGTAGTCAGCCAGAGTAGAATGAGAACACGTGACGGCAATAGCGCGAAGCTTTATGGAACACGAGAGAATGAATCATATTAACGATGAGGCATAAATAAGACGAACAGTCACCCAATCGATTGTGTTGGTAACACGATTGGATCGTTCTGGGCTAGGGTGAGAGAGAGAGAGCGGGACACACGCGCGCACGGGTAGACAGGTGACGTGCGACAACGGTAGGCGCGGATGTCACAGTTACTATGCTTAGTTGCATCTGTTATGGGAAGTGCAGAATAATTACTATACCTTTTCCGGTTCAAGGTGTTTCGGTATCATTTTAAGATGTCCTAAATGTACGGATGTATATTTAACACTTGAAAACCACAAAAGTGACAAACTTGCCACAGTGTGCAAAAAAAGGTGAAGGTCGAAACATCTGTGGAAAGCTGAGGAAAAAGTCAAAACGACGCACAGAAAGACTCGCAACACGAGCACCGTTGACCTCTGTTCTTCGCCATATCAAACAGCGTCTTCATTTAAGTGTTCAGTGTCCTTCTTATCACAGCCAGGAACCCCGGAGTGCGCCAGTGAAACAAACTTCACAATGAATACCTTCATATCCCGAACTCAAGTCATACGCTGACCACCGAGCTGCCTCTTCCAGCCTAACCTCCACTTGAAAGCAAAGCACGATGTGGCAGGCAGTGGGTTGGCATTCGTAAGATGTGGCCAAGCCAACAATATCTGTAAGATGAGATCAATATATTTGAGTGTTGACAGGATTTATCCGTCCCGAAGACATGCTAATACTGTATTTCCACCAGGTCGACAATGTTTCGGAGGCACCGATAGTCGAAAACAGATACTCTGTGAACATCCTCCGTATGAACTGGCCGGGTTTCACAGCCGTGCAATAGAACTGCCCTCACAGATTTCTGCATTCGGAATTTCACATAAAAATTGACTTCATGCGATTTATGACTCATCAGCGCTGATACGGCTTCTAAGGCATATGGATTTCTCGATTACTTCCAACTGCTCACCACTAAGGTTGAGAGCAAGCTTAGGGTCACGCCCATCTTGCAACAATAGCTTGCACTTAGTAGGTTCACAGACCATGCGAAACTGACAAACTGAAGTCTTTAATCTGTGTAGAATGCTCTGGGCCCACTGTGAACCCACGCTGACGTTATCTGCATACTCTGTGTCTTGAAGTTGAGCGCCTGAGAGCAAATCCACATAATCCTGTTCCTGACCAGAGAGAAATCCAACGTTTTCTTTACGGATATGCTCTTCACGCTTTTCGCCTAGTCCATGAAGTACAATGACTACGATCATCAGGCTAATTTCTTGATGATTTGCATGCGAAGTGCATGAGCCTTTTTGAAAGTGGGGACGACGTTAGTCAAACGGAACGGCCGTCAGCTCTTTAATTAAGACTGAATCATTATATACAAAATAGACTGGAGGGTGTTGGTCTGAGTCGAGTGCCTTGTAAGGTTTCGGTAACTTGATATCGAGAGATGCCTCTGTTTCCGAGAGCGGAGAAACGTCAACAGACCGGTGAGCACAAACAGAGCCCGAAGGCGTAGTCAGTGGCGTGCGTGATCAGTTGGACTGTTATGTGGATAACACAACTCAAAGCAGAAGGGCTTGAAAATGTTTTGTATGCAGGCGCGCCATTGGCTTCGACACGTCGCCATCTTAGACATTGTTCCCGATGTGTCCGGTGGTTCAGCTTTTAGTATCAGCACATTTTTGTCTTGAGGCGTGCGTGTGACTTGTCCACTGTGTATAGCGTTCATCGGCTTCAACTAGTATAATGGGTTGTGTTTGGTTTTCGTTTGTTGCTACTGCTTGTATTTAGGTAATGTGACGGTATCCGATCCACGTGCGGTCCAGTGTCACTTGTCAGCAAATACCTTGCAATGCAAAAGCTGGAAACTTTATTGTGCTTACTTTGTCCTTGAAAACAACCTGTTTACTAGTTTCAACTGATGCGTATTTCTCCACAATTCTTGCAATTTTATAAACTCATTTTCTTGTTTTCCTGTCTTTTTGTTTTAAACAGAATATTTACCTTTTTACTTCTTCAGGTTGCTCAAAATCAGATCGAAATTCGACCAAGTGGAGACGATCTAATGCGTCTGGAAGGTTTGATTAAAGGTCCTCCGGAAACACCGTACAGTGGAGCAAAGTTTAACTTGGAGATAATCATTCCCACGAATTACCCTTTTGTTCCTCCTAAAGTGAGGTTCTTGAATTCCATTTGTCTACAACTAGGTCAAATTCCTTACCAGAATATGGCATCCCAATATCAGCAGCGCGACCGGAGTAATATGCTTGGACGTACTCAAAGACCAATGGTATGCAAATTCATACGTTTCATCTGTTCAAATTGAAGCTCGTATGAACTGCTAAAACATGGAATCATGTTTAAGATCTGGTAAACAGTAAATTTTCATCTCATAGTTACACAACGAATTGGTTCATTGTACGAGAGCATACGGGATTTTTACGCCAATGCATTCGATTGTCTGCACTGTCGATTTATTTATTTTTAGAAGCTTCTAGAAGAGACCTACCATCTCACAGTTTTTCAGTCCTTAACTAATCAGTTGAGGGTGTCTCATTCAAACCATAGTTAACAGGCAACTCTTTCTTTCGTATGAGCATTATCATTTAACGCTCTGATCTGAACGACCTATCGTTTTGGGAAATACTTGGCCATTCACACCTCTAATTTGAAACACTATCTGATATGGCAGCGTATTGCAGTTAATGACGAGCGTGTATCAGTACGGTTACTCATTTCCACCCGGCTTTTCCTTTGGCATTCGTACTTGTTTGTTAATCTATCATTTTTCGGTGGAGACCAATGGTCGCCGGGGTAAGGCTCAGAGCTGTAAACGATGGTGGTGACGAAATACTAAGGTTTATTTCATCCCCTTTGATAGTACAACCACATGGGGCTCTTGGTCCTTTTTGCTAGCTTTCAGACAGCTCTCAGACTGATCTTGGCTGTCGTTATATTCGGGGTCATGAGGAATCGAGTCACGTGTGTGGGAGGTTCTTCGATGGAACCGATGTTCACTTCCGTCGAAATTTCATAGCTTCTCCAGAGCAGTTGTTCATGGCAAACATTCATGGCTACTGTGATTTATTCTCAGGGTTCGTTAGGTTCTCTCATTTGATTTGCTGTGAACAGTGCGTTGGTCACTGCCACTTGCTGAGCGTTCCTCGTAGTTTCGTTAGAGTGCTATTTAAGTCTCTTCTTTTGAAATGCTTGACTTCTGGACATATGTTAGCTAGTCGGGCACTAATAATGTCGTGGTCTGAATTCAGGTGGTTACTTTAAACTGCACGAGCTTTTGGGCGTTGAGATGTTCACCGAACTTGCAACCTAAATGCCAAGCTCGGCGAACATCCCAATACCTAAATCCTAAACCCGAGCTACGAACACCACCATAACTGTTTTCAGCTGTCAGAAATGCACGGCATTCTTAGCACCATCCGTAAGTGATTGCTGTGTTTGTGTCCGTAGCTGAGATGCACAGAGCAATCTCCATGTGAAGCAATGCCTATTGGTACCTCAAAGTGGGGCACTCGTGATATACTGGCCATGTGACGCATTCGTTTACAACAGTCACTCACCATTGTCTGTGCGTTGCACTGGGATACGGTGCATACCACATAGTTGCTTCTATTCTGAAGAAGAATCATTATGTCAAACATTCAAGCCGCTCTCTTATACGATCGTGTCTGTGTTTAGTCTGCTTCGAAAGGTTGACGAGGGTATCTTATTTGTCGTTCTTGACGCCGTCTAAACTGGTGTCCGATGGGGCGTACGTCGATATAATGAAAGTACAATGTTTTTCTGATTTGCGTTGATAGACTTTATCTGGTGTACTAAATCTAATGGTGTGCGATCGATTATTCACCGGAATTCAGTCGAGTGAGCATTACTATGCTTCGAAACTCAGCACGATCCCTTTTCCGGCTCGATCACAAGATTATGCTTTGGTATCACCCGAGACTTTTGTTACGACTCCACTTGAAAAGACAAGAACAAACGCAAGACCGCGAGCAGTATCTCTATCACGAACGAACGCAACGATATTGCGAAACGGTACGAAAATCTGAGCTCTAATATGGGAACGCAAATCTCGCAACTTAGAACCCCCCAACAGGTAAGGAAAAAGACGGCCTTCAAGCGAGCTTCATTTGCTGCTCAGTCCGAAAGCAAAATAGCGGTTTACAGCAACTGTATTTATAGGTTTGGGGTGGCCTCTGACCTAGGTCACCGAATGGACCAATCGGGGGCGAGCGCAACTTCTCGGACGTTCCAGAATTCTGGCGGGCGTTCAAATTCCCAGAAAATAAAGAACTCCATTTTCCATGCATATAGGGCTAATTTCTGGGGAAATGTGCCTTTTCCCAACAACTTTGAGAGATAAACACTTGTTTGCTGATGAGTAGTAGGGGATTTTGGTTTTCACATAGACTGAACGTCACTTACAATTGATGGCATCTTTCGCATTCCCATAGACTTTCCAGTAATTTCAGCTTGGAGAGAAGCCTTAGTCTAGGGGGTCATCGATTGGAAATAACGGGACATTTACTGTGCTTTCTCTCGAGGCGATCAGGCAACCTGTTCATTAGTCACAAGCGAGAGTGGTTGAGCGTTCACATATGATAATCCGGTAGTGCCCAATGTGAGGTCAATGACGCAGTGATCAACACGGTTGCTTCATGAAAGCGTGGCCAGAATTGTAGTCCCGGCCGTGGCAAGGGTGTGCACTACTGATGAGTTCTGATGATAGGGAAACTCGAGTCTAGTGCTTCTTTTCGAAAGCGGTCGACTGGAAAATCTATTTGAATGCCTCAGCAGCGATCAATTGTGATGTTGTTCAATCTGTATGAGAACCACTTGTGTCGGCAGACATCTGAAGGTGAGCTTGAGTGAATAGCTGTTTGAATCGTATTTTTGCGTCTGTGTGAGGAATGGTACTTCAAGCCCCAAATTTATGAGAGTACTCGTCAGAGCAACATACTAATCTACTTGATGAAGTGTGTGGACATTGAAAGCTCCACTGTTTATCAGGGAAATTATCCAGTCACTGTTATTTTCCTTGTCAACAGTTTTTCTTTCAGAGTAAGTGGAAAGTCTTCATGGTATTGAGCTTTCACCTTATACATTTTACGGTTGAGATACAAAAGCTAAACATGAAACAACAAAACAAACTTTACAATATTCTCCCACACAGGGAAGAGTTCAATGCGGAGACAGCGTTACTTGGTGAAGTAGCTCATTGTTGTTCGGAATAACTCTTTGAGATTTGGATTGTCGAATACAGTAACCTAAACAGGATAGTATAACGGATCAATGCAATGTGTGCACTTCTGAAACAACTTGATTACTTGGGTTGCATGAATGTGCCATTAGTTTTCAAGGAGTGATTTACGGTGTTAGTTGGCAATTGAAGCGAATCTGACAGTGAACAGGTGCGTTCAAGACTTGGATTCCGTGATACATAAGGAAGGGGGTGCGGTGGACTAGATAACTTGTACGGTGAAAATCCCAGAACGCTTCAGTTAATGTGAATCCTTTCTTGACAGTTCATTGTATTCTTTGCCTGTGGGGCTGTAGGTGACCGTTGTATCATATGTGGGCTCAGCGCGACTTGCATTTCAGTAGTAGCGGTTGGTAATCGTAAGGATAGATCGGCGCCACTAGTTAATTTGTGGTTGTGCAAAATGGTGTTACTTGATTACACATACGTAGCCGTACAAAGTAAGGATCATATAGAGTACTGTGTGTTGAGGCATATGAATGATCGCTGATCATTAAATAGCTTCTTGTATTTTAGATCGAGGACAACCATATATGGTTGTTCACAGAGTACCGCTCAACCTGATTGCCATCGTGGAGATTTTTAGCGATGACTATACTCGTAACACTCTCGTTATGCAGCAACTTTTGTAATCCAGACGGTGTAATTAAAGAACCACTGTCTGAATGTATCGGCAAGCGTACAGAAGTTTGAAAGTAGTTGACAGATGCAATGTATCGCAATTTGAACTTTCATTTATTGGCTTGCAGATACAACTTGAAACCAGTTTTCAATTTTAGTTGACAGTTGACTGTGGTTTACGGAGGGAACCAGACCCTTCAAGTTGACGCTGCATTCTTCAGTCGGTTGTGTTTCTTCACTGAGGTCGTAGTTGGAGGTTTGACTTCCGATCCTAGATGACATTTAGAAAATGTGCTATAAACTTCTTCTGAAGAGAATGAGAGATTACAGGAAAGTACAAAATGCACCAGCCAGACAATTCCTGTATTTTTCAGTCTCACATTGATTGAAGATAACACCACGGCAGTTGAGATGGAACGTCCACAGCTTGGTTTCCATTACTAGGTCGACTTAATGCGACACTACTTATTTACCTTATTAAGGGAGTATTCTAAACCTCTTAATCGCGTTCAGACTATTCATCAGATTGTCTTCATGCTCAGCTGCATTTTCTCACAGACTGACGTTGCTGTCATACAACAGCCTATTTACACGCACGCTCGGATACCAATAAGTGCTGCTATTAAAGACTAAGTAACCATGATCGAGACTCACAATCTTTGCTCCAGATCAGCTGAGCAAGCCATCCCGCGTGGAGTGTAGGTCAAATTTTGACTCACTAGATTGACTGATGTGTATAGACCGTTCACATACAGTATTATGTACTTTGGTAGTTGGTCCGGCATTCATTTCTTAACCCAATTAAGTTCTGCCTGACAGGACCATTACACTAATTTTCCATGGGAGGATTAAGTTTGTTTGAATTCAAAGCTGTTTTATGTATGACACTAGGAACTTTGTTCCTCCCAAAGGAATATCTGGCACAAGCCTTCCGTTCCGCGTGGGTTTTTAATGGATGTCTGTTGAGGGTTTCCTTCGTGGGAGACATAGGACAAGTGTTGCATAAACTTACTGGCTTTGTTGGTTCGTCGATTATTCTTTGAATACTCACACCACCGTTTGTGACATCGGAAATCATGTGGTGAAACTGCTAGAGCGAAACAGCTGTAAGAAAGCTGTCTTGTTGATGACGACTTACATTCATTTAACGCTTGGTTGTTTGTCTGCAAGGTGTAGGCACCTTGATGTTGAATGTTTGAATATAGACTTAGCTGTTTACGGTAGTTAGGTCCTTTCCTATCCTCTTCTTTTTTCCTTCTCTATTACTATACAGGGTTTGCTTTTTCTTTTTCTTCATGGTTATGTGGCAGTTAAGCATCAGTTAAGTATGTATTGTTGTCTATGATCGTGGTGATGATGATGAGGGCTTACCTCAGACCTCAGTATGTGTATTATCTTTATTTTCCTTCTTGAAGGGTGCTTCATGATCCATGCGTTTCTACTGAGTTAATTTTTGTAATAATTTTGTCTATCCTCTACACAAAGCCTCCTTACAAAGTGAGCTGACCGAAAAGCTTATCTGAATGCAAGGAATGTGATCGAATGTTGATGGTGTTCAATCTAAAATAGTGGATACGTGCTTAGACTACAATCTGCGGCTTATTCACGGATCGTGAGTTCTATTCTCTGACGTGCGTGGTGCTGATGAGGTCCACCTAGGTTGAAACAGCTGTTCGCCACTTCACTGGTGGCCACTAGGACCCACTGTTCGGAAAGACGGCTGTGTAGTTGGGAATCAGTCACCTACTGATGATCACGATTGTCTGGAATGTGTTGCGACTTATCCATCCACTCAATTTGAACCCCTTTACTTGCCATTTACACACCGTTGACGTTGAAATCCATGTTGGTTGTGCTCAAAGGAATCGTCCTTGAGGATGTTCCGAGCACAATCGGAGAAGAGCCTCTTCGTTGTTGGTTTTCACACTTACACTTGGAATTCCCGGTCCACCGAAAGCGAATTGAAGTATAGATGCAACTGTTAGGCGTGTCTTTCGAAAGTCGCAGGCATTGCAGAATAAGTTGACGGATTGCATTACCTGTACTTCCAAGATTATTGTGGTGGACTCTACTCAATGCTGACTAGTGTTTCGTTTCCTTACTAAGATAATGTTTCGTCAGGTGAATACGCTAGTTGAGCTTCATTGTACTTTTATGGTTCAGTCAAGTATCGAGCGAAGTTACAGTCGATGGTTAATGAACTTTCCTAGTAAACGGATTGTGTTTATTCCGAATTGAATATATTCTTCGCCTTATGTAGTCGTGGTTTGCTCGTGGCAGTCATGAGTAACCATGAGATCCGTATATCGGTTGTGGATTTTTAGCTTGATTAGCTCCTGGGCTTTGGGCACGACTGCACATATTTTTGTTGGACGCGTCGACCTTGTCAGCAGGATTAAGTTGTACGTCTTGGTAACACCAGTGGTCGCGGTATAATGGGACCGGTAACCAACTCAGGCGTCATTACGAGAAACTGTTGCCATGTTGAACGAAAATCCTGATGGCGAATCATTCTGATAGACGTCGCCTCGAGGTTGGTGAACAGAGTAACTGTTAAGGTCGAAAGAACTCTGGACAAGTGGATCGAATATTGTGATGTTGAATAGTACGTCTAGGACGAAGCGTTGGGGATATTGAAATCAAATTGCGAAGCAGCGCGTAACACAATCCTGCCGTTTTGAGATGGCCGATATTTTGTGGGATAGCGAATTAAATGGAAGGTGACTGCAACACCGGGTTGCATCGGTAGACCGGTACCTTATTGAAATAACGGGCATACTTTACAGATACGACAAGTCTCAGGTCGTTAAGATATGTTAGGTAGTTTTCTTTTGAGATCGTTGTGACATGCCTGTTCTGTGTAAGTAAGCCGGACGTTAGCGAGCAGAACTTGAAGTATCTGACCACGTCATCTGCTTTCCTGAACTTCATATGCGGAGCGCGTGAATGTCTAGTGATGACTGTTTGTGATATGGTACATGCATTTACATGGACTCAGCTGATTAGTATGAGGACTTCGTCACTATACCTAAACGGTTCATGGTTTGAGCTAGACAGGTAATCCCTTCGGAGTATTTGGTCGCTTCCGAAAGTAGGGCCGTGGTTCTGATGGTTATGAAGGCGGAATTTGCATACCAGTCTGACATACAAACGCATCTCATTCCTCACGGCTTTACGACCCGCGAAAAGTTGTCGTTCCCGCCAAGTCATTCCACGCCCTTTGATTACACCGATTCTGTTTCGTTCACCATGTTTTTTTCCACCAATTCCATTTGGGTACTGAGTAGCAGTTAAGCATCAGTGTGAACCACTGATGTATTGCTGTCTATGATGACGATGATGATTTGGGTACGTGCTGCTTGTTCGATTTTTGTGGAGATAGTTAAGTGTTCACATTTTCTATTTTAAACTGTTTGTAGGGCTGCTGCGATGTCTTTGCGCACTGTCCTTCTTTCCATCCAAGCGTTGCTTGCTTCTCCAGAACCGGATGACCCTCAGGATGCCGTCGTAGCCACCCAGTTCAAATCCAATCCGGAGGCATTCGTTCGAACCGCTCAGTATTGGGCAGCGGTCTATGCAGATGGGCCTTTCCGGGACACCGGTTGTGATTCTTTGGTCGAACGACTTGTCCTAATGGGTTTTGACGAGGTAAGCTAATCACTTTCTGTATGGCGTATACTGAGAGCTTCTCGGCTTCTGTGCTAACTCCTCGCCAGCGAACAATTCCATCTGTTTTCACGGGCCATACCCGTGAGCTCTTCAGAGTACGACTTGTTCATGCTGCGTCAGTTTAGATGGACACAGTCCATCTCAACGTAGCAGTTTGCCTTAACTGTTACCACTAGGTCTCGAGATGACAACAGTCCAATTTTTCGTGACGCTCACTCTTAAATCAACACCCGCAGTCGCTTTTGTCTTTGATCGGACCTATCAGATGAGAGGTGGTTTGAGCCAGGTTTGAACCGACAACCTTTGTTTTACGAGCTCATTTCTTGTCCGTATGACCCACCGGCTTTAAGAACGCTTGTAATTGATCGGTTTCGATTGCTGGTATATAGTTGCTTATTCCTCGTAGATTTGGATGATCGCAGTCTATCTCGGGCTTCGAGTTTACATTGACTCAGTGCCACAGTGACTAGAACTGCCATTGTTAATGGATATAACATTGCGTTACACTATGTGTTTAGTCTTCGTGTGCTCTACCGAATCACATCCTCAAATTGTCCAAGGCTGGGTAGCTACGTATGCAACAGTCAGAATTCAAACCGGTGAGTTCGCGTTTAGTAGCAGCCGTTGCAGTTTGGACATTTCGAGCTTGCTGGTAACGTGGCCAACGCTTCGACTTGTGTCTCCCTACAGTTCTTCATTCGAAAACCATCTTGCAGCATACGTTGATGAATGTCTACAGTGGACAACTGCATATTGTAACAGCAGTTAAAGCTGCTGGTTGGCGCCGGCAGATACAAAATCAGACCAATCAACAGAATCAGGTGTATCCTCCAATAATGTTGTATCTTAACCTGTACTATCGAACGCGACAGACGACATAGTGCAATCAATCAGAACATGAGAAGTGGCCGGTAATCGATCTGCCTCATTTGTTCATAGATGGACATTGTGAACGCAGCTCTAACGACTATCAAATAAGACCAACCAGGGAGCAGCCAGTAAGACTAGGCAAGTTAGATAACCTTTAGGTTTGAGTATCCCTTGTAACTCCGTTCTTACTTTTTAAGACAGAGTTTACTGATCGTCATCATCATATCATTTTCAGCCTTGAGCTGTACACGTAGGTACTATGGCTTGGGCTGCTGTTGATCCTTAAGGTAGTCTACGATGTAGTTTGCTCAAAGCCTAGCTTATGTTTTGAGCTCATTGTAGGACCACCCAACACTCACCTACCAGTGGATTACAAGTGTGTCATGTAATTTTACCTAGCTTTGCCACTCATTTAGCATCTTGCGGGCAGCCTTGGTTAAAGTCTGCTTCAGTTAGCTCATGTATTGTTTGTCCGTTCAGCCTCTGACTCAAAATGCACTCAAAATGGATTACAACTTAAGTACGAAACCATTCACTGCCATTTTTCTAGTAAGCCAGGTCTTTGTTTGTGTATCGTTTAACGAATGCACTTATGAGTAGTATTTTTGTCCAGTTTCTGGTTCACTGCTCTCCGTGATTGCCGATTATTATCTCTTCGTATATAGCATGAATCACGATGTGCACTCTCAATGAAGAATTGGGATCTTACGTTGGCCACAGAACATTTACTCAAGTGATGTTTGCATCATTCACTACAACTTCCTGCCAACACAATGGTTTTGATGTTCGAATCCGTTGCAACTGCTTTCGTCCAGTTTGCCTGTTTGCGTCGAACCAATGTCCCTTATCTGACCGCGTCCCATCTGTCCAAACCGCTATCCGCAATTTGTTCTTCTCATTTGACCACGTTTATGTGTGTGTGTGTGTGGTTTTGTGGCTTCGTCTTCTGAACAGAAATTCCTGGTGTCTGTGAATGTCACTTTCGGTTGATTGATTTTTTCCCCACGTCAGCCGGTTGAATCGATTTCCGGTTTGCTCCTGACCACTTGGCAGCACTGTGTACAGGTTGTGTTCAGCTTAGGATGACCTCCAGCAAACCCCAGTACATTGATCCTCGTCTGCATGCGGAGAGGATTCTTAGATTGACATTGTCTTATTTTTTTTTCTTTTATCTTGCAATGCTAAGCTAACGTAAAGTGTGAACGTAGTTAGAGCTAATCAGAGTTACTCAACCGCCAGAGATCTGTCAAATGGAAAAGTAGTGTACGTGTTACCTCTTCTCTCGGCCAATACACTTCGATATTAGTTATGATAACAGTCCTACGGATTGCAACGTTAATCCAAAAACAATAGTGTGGTGTTTAGACGTATATGTTAAGGTATCTCGAAAGATGGCTTATTCGGAACTACTGTATTCTACACAGCTTCATGTGGTGTCGCATCTGAGAAGAGTATATATGGATTTTCCAAGTGACGGTTATATACCCCTTGAGTGCAGCGAATGGTTGATTGGACAGTTCTTGTGTCAACATTTTGCTGGACGCATGGTATTTGAGTTTGACTGGGTTGAATTGAAATGACGCGACCTGGTAAGCCTACTGTTGGTCAGAATAGTTCCGCTTCTTTTGTGTAAATTAGAGGAACTGTTTGATGTAATGCTTTTGTGAACACATCCGATCTCATTTTCTGTTCCGCTTCTGAATGTTTGGTTACTCTGCGACAGACACTGTGGCGTCCTCAGTCGTATACATAGTTAACATTTGTGATGTCTTTTTAGACTTGTATATCACCCTTAATTCAATTGCTAAAAACTTTCCCCGTAGCTGCTTCCTAACTTGAAACGCATATTAATCTGTGGAGTTCGTAAGTTGCGACTTCTGTCTATTTGTTGACAATTTGCAGACAACCATTTTCTGCGTTGTCCAGTTTCTTCCGTCATGATCATATCTATTAGACTACTTTCTAGATAACGCACAGGTGTTTTTTCGCCATGGTAAGCATGGGATATGTAGATCACATTATTTGGCTTAGCTTTTCTTCTAAAGACATGCTGAATGATTGGAACAGTTGGATTGGCTTGCGTGGGGCACGATTTACGACAAAAGTTAGAATTGTAACTTCAGAGCTGGGGGCTTTCTTTGTTACTAACTTGCTAGTGTTAACGATAGACCGATTCTTCTACCTGCTTGACATTGTCTCTTCAGCCTGGAACACTGTTGAGGTATTGTCTTTGAGAGTTGTAAGGGCGCACGTTTTCATCTAGAAAGGTCCATTTATTATAAGAACAACTTAAGTATTATGCCCGTGTGCTGTCTATCGTCGGAATTTGTCCGTGTAATACGCCAGTGTTCTGGACGTTTCATTAGGTTCTCAACCGATTTTGTCATAGGTGTTTTATGTTGTTCGTTTCCATTTTGGCCAAATTTGCTCTGGTGCGAAATAATTTGGTTCAGTTTGTCAACGTCGTATTTAGTCTGCAGTACGACATCCGAACATTTACCCGGTTTTGCGTCATGACTTTGAAACGTCTTCAAAGTTTCCGGATCAATCCTTGTTGGTTGTATTTTCTGATCTCTCAGGGCCTGTTTATAACGATAGCTGTAGCTGACTGTCGATTGGGTTTCGTTCTATACTTTCCTCATGAGTTTGTGCAACCTGGTAAGGTCTCAAATGGAGGCCTCGGTGACCGTTTGATTGTCGGGTTGTCGTCGAGGCCAACAGAACTTACGTCCTGAAGCCAGTTCGTAGTACCTTTTAGAGTGACGTTGACGTAGTGAACGTATCTTTGTGGATTGTTTAGAGGGCTTGAATAAAGTTCGGGTTCTTGAGGATTTTTCACGAATTAGCTCGTTTACACAACACCATAATTGTACGTATATTGCGATCTATCCACGAGGTAGCCTGATTTGCACTCTCGTGTACTACTGCCTCTATTGAATTCGATAACTTTTGCCCGTACTGTTTCTATCCGCTTCTACACACGTCCCTCAAGCCTAAATGCGTCGGTTGGATCGTGACTCGTTCGTAGATAGTTCTAATGCTTTGTTGGATGCTCTGCGACGGATCCGATTATCCGAAAGCATGTCAATCTCATTCATATTTGCAAGCTCAAAGAACATTTTTGTCTCCTGTTTACCAACGAATCCTCACATAAATGACGGATCGCATTTTTCAGCTGCATAACAGTACGGACCAGGTGTGTGTGCCAGCTGTTTCCGACATCAGTGGATCATGATTCAGAGAGGAAACAACTGAATGTTATGCGGAATCATTCCGAGAGCACCATCTGGTCTCACTGTAGAGTGAGATCAACAGAGCTATGGCGATCGTCATGGTCTTACGAACACCACCGAAGTGATGATTGTGGCATATTTGACGGACGCCCGACCGGTCAGGATCCTGTAGGATGCTGGTGATTCCGCGTACACACGTCTGTTCAGATCCTTCGTTTTCTACTACCAACAACGATTTCTGTTGATTCCGGCATAATCTGCTCGTTCATGAATGACTGGGTGGCCGGCGTGTGCAACATGAACTACAGTTGCATTAATAATCGATTCCCTCATATCCGTTTCTCTTCGTAAGGACCAGATCTCTGTGGTCCATACAGCTTGTTGAACTTTCACAGCCACACGATATATATATATATATATATATATATATATATATATATATATAGTCGTTCACTATTCGTCGGATTGCCAATAAGCTTGCAAACAAGCATCTACTTCGGTCAGGTTGGACAATTGTTAACAAATTAAGGATGTAATGAGTTATTGATTCTGCCAGCAAACTATCTGTGATGAGAAACTGCCTTCGCATGCTAAGACGGCTTCATGTATGTGTCAATGAGTTATTCCTACTGTCCATTATGAAAACCAAATAGGCAACCTTGCTATCTATGTACATTGCGCTGTAAGTTTATACAGCTGACGAAGCTCAACTGTTGACCTGGTGAACAAAACTACCGCGGTAAGTTTACTGAGTCGCATTAAGGCTTGTGACATCGCGTTTTAGTTGTTTCTATGTCTCAACTGGGTTTGTTTGTTTTAAGGTCTCTTACGATGGATGTGTTGCTAGTATGTTACATTTGGCTGATTGGTTTAGCGACACGTCTCAGTTCGTACCTTTGTTCTCCGAATGTCGGACTGTTAGTACGAGACGCGGAATTCTATCCCTGAGAGAAAACCACAAATTTTATTGTCAGATAGTCAGACCTTTGTTTACGAGTGTGCCATACTGCCTAATGGAGGAAAGCTGGGCGCATAAATGTTGTTTTATTGGTCTTGCTCAGCTAGCACACTATGAAGAGTAACTGTGAATAAACTGCAAGTATTGAATTCCGTTTATCCAGTTCATCAAGACTGCAAGAACACCTGCTTTACGAGATACAGACATTTTGTTTATTCTCATCAGTTGCTTACCTAAAGTAATGAGTTATACAAGTTTAGCGTAGGTTGACAAACCTAAATAGACGTCCTACAAGTACATATCATAGTAGGGTTCAGTAGTTTCAACCCCACAACAAGGATTGCTTCGATGCTTGCTGTCGATACCCGACCTATATTGCTACCTTGGCGAGGTGGTCGGGCTTGTGTACTGTTTTGATCCGGCGGGCTATGCTGAATAGGACTCCGGTCCTTCCAGGTACAACCGTGTCAGACAGGCCAAAGGGGAGCAGTCAGACGAAAAGCAGTTGCACTCATAAGATTGTGTGTTGCACTACTGACCGCGTAGGAGTGCTTA